>CAUYTI010075816.1:0-14072 GCA_963575145.1 Galago senegalensis | reverse complement strand
TAACAGCCTCTCGGGGTTCCTTCCCGAGCGGCTGAGGAACCCTGACGCGTTGGCAAATAAACCAACCTCTTGCTTTTTGCATCGACCTGTGCTCGTGAGTGGTCTTTGGGTGAGCGACCCCCGGGGTTGGGCACAACACTATAAAACAAACAAATGCAGGTGGTCAATTTCAAAAATGAGTTCAGCCATCGTGCTTAATCAAAGGGGTAGTTATGCACTGTGATCTCCTCCTCCCCCTCCTCCTTCTCCAACAGTCTCCCTCTGTAGCCCAGGCTAGAGTGCCCTAGCATCACAGCTCACAGAAACCTCAAATTCCTAGGCTTAGGCAATCCTCTTGCCTCCATTTCCCAAGTATCTGGGACTACAGGTGCCCACCACAACACTCAGCTAGTTTTTCTCTTTTTACTAGAGATGGGGTTTCGCTGGTCTCAAACGCCTGAGCTCAAGCAATGCTCCTACATCAAGGGTGTTAGGATTATAGGTATAAGACACCAAGGCCAGCCTGTGATCTTTTTCTTCAAAGGGGCAATTATGTGTGGTGAGTTTTCTCCTCTTTTTCCGTGAATATATTTTTCCCCATTAGTTTATTAGAAATGCCATCCTTCCATTAAATACTAAACTAAATTCCAACAAAATTCTTGGCACTTTTGAGAGCCAGGCAGAGTGACCTAGAATATGAGCGGTCAGGTCTGAGTGGAGACACTGAGCAAGAGGTGTGATTAGAAGCTGAATTCCCGCCTGCCCTAATGGAGCCCAGGAGGATGCCCAACATTGAATAAAGAAGCAGCAGGAATGTAAATTACCAGAATATGATATATATTTTCAAAGAAGAGCTAAGGAAGTGGAAATTGATTGCCTACTGAGAGTAAGAAGTTATGGGAAGCCTAGTGCAGGAAAACCTTTCTCACAAACATTAGAGAGAGAATAATGTGCCTCTAAATGAGGTATATAACTTTGATAAAAATAAAACTAAATAAAAAAAGTTTCTGAGAGAGGATTTGCCACACCATCATCAGCACTGTTGCTGATAAGTGACAGATATTTAGCACATGCTTACTGTGTGCTGGGGAGTGTTTGATATGCTGGAAATACACCGGTGAACAGCCAGACTCCCACACCCTTCCAAACACACACACAAGGTCTCCAGGTGCCACAACCAGTGCAGAGAGAGCCAGTCGTCAGTCAGCCCCTGCACTTCACCCGCACACAGCCTGGTGGGAGAAGTAAGATGACCAGCTCAGGACACGGAGGCAAAGAAATGTGGAAGTCGTCCCCCATCCCAGGCTTCTTTAGCTTGTCAAAATGCTCCTTCTCTCTTTCCCTTGTTAAATAATTATTTTCATCAGGCCAAGATATTTAAAAAGATATTTTAAAAGATATTCACAAAGAACTGTTTATTATGTAGTTAAATATAATGCCTCACAATCATTTAATACCTCACTTTCTGAGTCGTGGCTCCACAAGCAATTCTACATGATAATCTCAGAGTCGGCAAATGAAATTGCTAGAAAATAGCTAATGAAAATTTAAATTTGGTCATATGATTCTCTCAATTGATTCAGAAAAAGCTTTTGATAACATCCAGCATCCTTTCATGATCCATGTTTTTTATCTTTTTAAGACATAATCTTGCTCTGTTGCCCCGTGTAGACTATAGTGGTATCATCATAGCTCACTGCAAATTCAAACTCCGAGATCAAAAGATCCTAGCGCTTCAGCCTCTGAGTAGTTATGCTCCAGGATACCTAGATAATTTTTCTATTTTTAGTCACAACAGGGTCTCACTCTTGCTCAGGCTGATCTCCAGCTCCTGAGCTCAAGTGATCGTCCTGCCTCGGCCTCCCAGACGGCTAGGAGCACAGGTGTGAGCCACTGCCTACCTCAAAAATTTAAATTTTAATGGATACATAATATCCTATCATATAGATATCGTAAAGTGCGGTTAGCCACACCAAAGTCATTTTCATCTGTGACATTTCTGTGATTGTAAAATTGTGCAAAGCAGTGTGGTGGAATCTAGCTCGTTATATCTGAGCTCTCTGCATTTCTGATTTCTTCAGAATGCTTTGTAGAAGTGGAATTATTGGAGCAAAGTGTACAGACATTTTAAAGGCATCTGAAACATACACTGAGTTGCTTTGGGAGGATTGGGTCCCTTTACGCTTTAACCAACAGAGAATTATCATCACTGTATAAATCATCTCTTTCCTAATTGTACTGAAAATTTGAAAGGATAACCATGAAAACTTTTTGAGAAATTTTGCTTCATAAAAATTTGTGGTATGAGAACTTATCATGAAAGTCCTGAAAATTGTCTTTCCCAATTCTGGAAGAAAATGTAACTTCTATGTGAAATCACCTCAATTAAAAACAAAAGAAAACAATGTTCCGCATCTGTTGTTGGTTCATTCAAGTGAAAGTGTCCTGCAAATAACTGCAAATTCAAATGTAACTTCAGGAAGGAGTTCAGGGCTGGAGCTCCATGCAGAATTTGGGGGGAGTCTAGGCACCCCAGTGATTTGTTACACCAAGAGACAGGTAAGGTTGTTCAGGGAGATTGTGCAGAGCTGACGGAAAAGGGACCTGAGCACAGAATCTTGATAAAGAGTCTATCTGTGTTAAGAAGTTACACATGGAAATAAATACACAGTTGTCACATTACCAAAGGGACGGAGATACAGTGAGATAAAGTCAGGCAGCCTTGGAAAGGCTGAACTTTGGAATGGTCTGAGACATGAGAGGGAAAATGCAACCAGATGTTAGTCATACCGAATTCAACAAAAGCAATACCAAGCTTGAAAACCATTTCTTTCCTTTTTTTTTTTTTTTAATTAACATAGAGTTGCACTCTATCACCCTGAGTAGAGTGCCATGGTATCATAGTTCACAGCAACCTCAAATTCTTGGGCTCAACAGATCCTCTGGCCTCAGCCTCCTGAGTAGCTAGGACTATAGGTGCCTGCCCAAAGCCCAGCTAGTTTTTCTAGGCAGGCTTTGCCCTCTCTCTCAGGCTGGCCCTGAACTCCTGAGCTCAGGCAATCCACCTGCCTCAGCCTCCCAGAAAGCTGCGATTACAGGCATGAGCCACTGTGCCCAGCCTGAAAACTCTATTTTCAACAATTAGAGCTTGTTGGCTAATCTAGGAGATAATCTCTTTAATTTATAATATTGAGCATAGAATATTTAATACATGTATTATAGTATTCCTTAAATTTGAAAAACACGAGAATGGAAGTAATTTTCATAGATAGCTGGTGACACTGTAAACTGCAATAGTGAGTTTGAACTGAAACTACCTACTCTATAAGGCAGAAATTCCACTGCTGGGTAGACAGCTATAAGAAATCAGTCCATATTCTCTCCAAAAGAAACAAAAATGTTTATATGAACTTTGTCCATCATAGCTCTAAACTAGAAGAACTCAAATGTCTATCATTAACATAAAGGAAGTGTTCCACATTTTAAAAACTGTTATTACAGAATAATAAGAATTTAACGGCTGCGTCATACAAGAATACGGGTGAAATATTACAGATAAAATATTGACTAAAGGAAGCAGCAAAACACGTGCTGTAGTATCTCATCGATACGAATTTGTTCTAATCAAAACGACGTCTGACTTTGAGAAAATGTTGTTTGGAAGGAAAAATAAGAGGACTTGAGGGAACTGAGGAGAAAATTCTACGTCTTAATGTTCGATTTGGTTACGGGACAATATGGGAGAAATTAAGCTATACTCACAGTTGTAATTAAGCTATCCTCCTAGTTGTAATGCACACCTTATTGGATTAATCTTAGGATTCATTCCTTTAAACTGAATCTTCTCATGCTAGCATCTCTATTTCCAAATTGGAAATATTCCCATCATGACTTTATATATTTTATCCTTTTCTAGGAATGAAGGATTAGAATTAAAACCTGTAGATTGTTATTTCTTTTAAACCTCCCGGGTATCTCACGACCCTCTTCAGTTTGAATTAACAGGAGTGAGGCTTCATCTCTGCGTTACTGAAAGTGGGGCAATGCATTTGCTTCCTCAGGCCCTCACGGCTTCCTGCAAGCCAGTGCCAGGGCTAAACAAGAAAACCCGTACTACTCAAAGTCTGTGAAGAACAGTTTGTATCCATCACATGGTGTTCTTCTTTTCATGGGCTTTTGCCAGTGGAGAGGCTCATGCAAGTGAGCAGAATAAGGGCAGTTCCAGGATTTCCCTGGAGTTCCCTTTTCCTAAGGAGCGCACTCCTTCATTGTAATGGACTGACCTTTGAACACTAATGTAAATCTTATGGCTGGTTGTTTTATTAATTGCTGGAACCTTGCTTGCCGGGGTTGTTAATTCACCCTAAGCAAAGACCACACTGGCAATTAATCTTTTTCTAATTCTTGACACCATGGTTTACAATTATTGATTCATTTTTTTTTAAAACCAATTAGATATTTTAGTCTTTCTACAAACTGACACAAAACTGTGAGTCCCTTAAATGATTTTAGTGTCAGAAGAAAAGAGCCCTTAGGCCCCCATCAGAGTTGGGTCTATCATGCTTAAGCTCATTTACACATAGGAGTCGTGTTAACTATTTAAGGCAAGAGCGTCCTGGGCAAAGAAAACGGGCATCCGAAATTCTGTTCACAAGAACTCTGTTTGGGCTGCCCCATTTCCTTGGATGGTAACTTGGTGACTGACAAGGACAATTCAGGCCTGTCTTGTACCTTATAAATCAGAGCTGATGGGAACACACGTAGCCCTGACTGCCGTCACACTGGCTGTCAAGCTCACGTTCAGCTTTCAGACTGGGGACAGCAGGGAAGTCCCCAGTAACCTTTACACAAGTACCACTGACTTTCTGAGCTGTTCTCTGAAGCAAAGTACTTTCTGCTTGTGGTCCAAGCCAATTAAAATATGATAGTACGTTTCTTGACTGAGAGTTGTTCCATTTTATATTTACCATCTCTTGATTCAACTCTTTCTCCTGTGAAACGGACCCTTAAAAAAGTAGTAATTTCAAGGGGGGCAGCCATGATAAATTCTGAGGAAGAACATGGAGACAGAAATCGACGGCAAGGTACATACTGTTTCTTGAACTGTCAGTCCCTGCCCTTTCTTTGCTCAGATCCTCCTGTCAACCCTTCGGCTGATCTCCTGGGCGTCCCGTGTGCTCTATGTGGCTGGAATGACCTGTTTCAGTGGCTCTTTGGTCTTTGGCTTGGGCTGGTTGCCTCACTTCCATTTTAATATTGATACAATTTACTTTTAAAATGCCCATTTGCCCTCAAATCCACGGTGCTAGAACTTTTGACACCAAAACTCCACAAAATTCCCCTTGTCAAGGTCACTGATGGCCCCGATATTGTTAAATCTAATGGCCAATTCTTAGTCTTCATTTTATCTTCTCTATTAACGTTATTTGATGTGATTGATGTCTTTTCTGCTTGACGCAATTCTCCTTTATTTATAGTCCAAGAACGCATGGTGTCTTGATTTTCCTCCTCCTGCCGTGGTGACTTTCCAATCACTGTCCTCCATGTTCCTCCTCTCTCCCGATTCTAAACCTTAGAGTGTGCCTCAGTATCCATTTCCTGAACACTTTCTTCTTATTCTATATTCACTGCCTTGATGACCTTACCTAACTTCAAATTAGAATGTTAACTGGAAGATGTCGACGCCCAACTCAGACCTCTAGCCTGCAAACCCAGATTCATAAATGTACCTTTTATTCCCATATTTCCTCTTGAATCGCAACTAATAAGCAACTCTCTCTTATTACACTTTTGGTTCTCCCACTTGGAACCAGTCACTGGTCTTCAGCAGGAGACGTCCTCACAGTCCTCCTAGGTGGAAATGACAATCAGTTCTGAGTGCCCACCCACCAACTTCACCTGTTGTTTTGCTACCATGCTCACTTGCACCCCCCCCTTTTTTTTTTTGACAGAGTCTCACCCTGTCACCTGGGGTAGAGTATTGTGTTGTCATAGCTCACAGCAACCTCAAACTCTTGAGTACAAGGGATTCTCTTGCCTCAGCCTCCTAGCACTTCAGAAGCCCACCACAATGCCTGGCTGGTTTTCCTATTTTTAGTAGAGATGGGGTTTCACTCTTGCTCAGGCTGGTCTAGAACTCCGGACTTTACGTTATCCTCTGTCTCAGCTTCTCAGAGTGCTGGGATTATGGGTGTGAGCCACCGTGCCAGCCTGAACACTTCTTTACAAGAATTGGTTGCAAAGAATCAATCCAAAGAGATAGTCATTGTTCACAAAGAGTTGGCTTGGGCCACACATTAAATACATAAACACTAATGAAAGCTGATGAGAAAAAAACGTCTGTGCATGTATTTCATGATATCAGACCAAAAGAATCAGTATTCAGCCCAAGGGCTACAGGTTAGAGAGGCTAAGTCTTTTGTATTTTCATATAAATTTTAGAGTCCCTTGGATAACTTCCACAAAAAAAAATAGTGCTCTGCAGTTTATATTTGGATAACATTGATCCCATGGATCATGTGGAGAAGAATTTGACATCTTAAAAATATTGAGTCTACAGTCCATGGAAAAAAGGTAAATCCCCCTATTAATTAATGTCTTTCTAAATTTATCTCACAATGTTTTCCCATTTTCGACGTAGAGGTCTTGATCAACTTTTGCTAAATTTACCTCATTATTTTTTATTGATGATGATAGGATAAGTGGTTTAGTTTCTAAAATGCTATTTTCCGGTTACTTGCTATTGACACATAGAAATACAAATGATTTTTGTGTGTTGCCTTTATATCCTAATATCTTTCTTAATTATTACAGGGTTTTTTGGGAGGTTCTTCAGGATTTTTTTTAGGAAAAAAAGTGATCTTAAAATACAGATAGTTTGACTTCAACATTTCTGTTGTTATATCCTCTATTTATTTTTCTTGCCCTAGCTGTAAATATAGTGAGGTTTAGAAGTAGATAGGGGCTGGGCGGTGCCTGTGGCTCAAAGGAGTAGGGCGCTGGCCCCATATGCCGGAGGTGGCGGGTTCAAACCCAGCCCTGGCCAAAAACTGAAAAAAATAAAAATAAAAAAATAGAAGTGGATAGGGCCTACAGCTATCTTTTGTTCCCAAACTTTGGAAACAATGGTAATATTTCATGATTAAGTACAATAATTAGGTTTTCATAGATTTTCTTTGTCAGGCTGAGAATTTTTATTCCTAGCCCCTTTCTGTGTTACTCATTTTTATGTGACTCTTCCTCTCAGAGCTTGTTTCTGGGGACCTGGCCTAAGACAGATGGGTGTTCGAAAATTGTCATAAGCCTATGTGTCCAGCATTATTATATAAAAATAATAAAGGACACTTTTTACAGTAGGAATTGTCTTTTTTATCTGTTCTTCTCTTGAGACAGGAACAATGCATATGGCTGATTTTGCTCTCTTAAGGCCAAAATTAATTTAAGACCCCTGACTGAAACATTTTTATCTGTCTTATTTCTGTGTGTTTCTGCAGATTACTGAATTTAGTATTCAATAAATGGCAGGTAATGACAAATAACAATTCTAAATGTATTTTCTATTGTTAGAAAAATGGAGGTTATGATCCATCCCATAAGTGGGTCACAGTCCACGATGGAAGGAAAGTAGCACAATTTGCTCTCTTACTTCTGTAAAGCCCTAGTGAGTAGTTACAGATGGATGAGAAATCTGGTTATTTGAGAATTCTTCTTGCTCCAGCTTGCTTAGGTATCGCCAAAGAGTCTGCATTCAAAACACAATGCGGTTTAAGTAGAACTCTCCCCCTATTCTTCTAATGAACTAAATTATCAGTCATTTTCTCTCTCTCTCCTGACCAACATGCTAACGTATGCTAACTAAAGGGAATTAAAAGATTTCCAGAAAAATATGAATTAAAAAGCTACACATAGTGCAAGATAATTTCTCATTGTACTTTACATTCTCAGGAACCTAACCTCATTTCACAGCAAAATGAATGTGCTATACGTGGTAAGAAATACAATTAGCATTTAGCACAAACTCAAGGCTGCAATGTAGGCTACTCTTACACAGGAGAAAAAGGGTATGTTAGATCCCCAGACAATGTCAAACCTAACTTTATTCAATCCTCTCAAACTTTCCCCATCTTAATACTTGCTAAAGCATCATTGTAATCAAATTTACTAGATTCAATTTCGGCTGTTTGATTGCCACCTCTCTCTGACTAGCAGCATTGCCTATAATTAATGAAATGGCCCAAAAGAGGCAGAAATAGAAGGAAGGCTTAAATTGTCTAGTGATAGATAGTGAAGAATGGAGGGCACACAGGTGTTCAGCATGGTTTACACGTAGACAGGAGCAAGCTGGGACACAGCCGCCGATGTGTCAGGCTTGACTGAGAAGATGAGGCAGTCTGGTAGCACGGGGTAATTATTTTATACTCGTGTCACTTGGTAAGACAGCTTAGCTGAGGACATTAGTCAGTTAGCACACAAACTGTAGTGCTTTTCCAGGTAGGGCTGCCGACTCCCCCAAGAGCTCCATGTGTCTGTACCTACTCCTTTCTCTCCACCTTTAACACGAACCACACTCCAAGCTTTCGTCATCGCACACCTGGATGTTGCCCCGGTTAAGACAGGGTTTCATTCAGCTACTATAATCTGATCAAGAAGCAGATGTTAGTCACCAGTTCAGAAATCTGTAGCGTCTCCCTATCATTTCTCAGAATATAAATCCACCAGGCTAATTCCAAAGGGCCCCATAGCAATGAAAACTCTCTGATTTCAAACAAGGCTTGTCCTGGTTTGTAGGGCCAGTCTTCTCATTGTTCTTGTGTTAGATATCCTCCCCCCCAACCCCTGCCGCCCTCTACGTCATGATATTTCTTATATGGTGGCCTTTTAGGGAGCACATTTTGCCACTTCATGATGATTGTTTATCAAGTTCTACTGCAGCTGGTTCAAATTTTACCTCCCATGAGAAGCCATTTCTGTTTCAGCACTCCCCAAAATTTACAAACCACACTTTGCATTCCCACAGTGCTTAATTTACTGTTCATATAACTGCCATCACTAGAAACTCATTCTCTCTTGCAAACATTTTGAGTCTGCGCCAGTGGGGCAGTCAGGGAAAGGGATTACTTGAATTCATACACTTTCATTGCCTCTCTGCTTCTGTTTTCTGCGACTCATCATCAACTTCTTTCTCTACAAACGTCCACATTGTAGTGCTAGACTCACACAGTGAAAAAATCAAGTACAGAATTAAGCCACAATTGAAAAACTTTGAGATATATGTAAATCAACTAGGGATAGTGTTAAAGTGCTGATTTCTAAAACATCAGTATCAGAGCCTTACACAGTATTAAGGATTCTTATTTTTAAAAGCAACCTAAGGTCGGTGCACAGCAAGACGGTGGACTAGAAGGATTTCTCTGCAGGCCTCTCCTAGCGTGTCAGGGGTAAAAAAGAGGATGCAACCGTGTCTGGCCTGGGAACGTACCTGGAGTTGTTGCTCAGGGAGCACAGTGAGGTGGTGGTGAAATGCAGGAGACAGTGGGACAGCTGGAGCTGTGGAGGACTGATTCAGGAGGTAGGTGCCTGGCAGGGGGATCCAGCCAGGCCCCACACTGAGGTCTGGTGAGGGGAGGAAGCCTTTCTGCAGTTCTCAGATTCCCAGGGAAGCTGCACATTGAGCATGTGGGTGGACTCCAGCAGTACACAGCAACCAGGTTTGAATACTGGGGGAGTGGATTTATTGTCAGTTTGAGTCAGAGCAGCTGCCTCTGTGGGAAGGGCCTGTGGGTGGGGCTCTCCCCAGGGCCCTGAAGCACACCTGACTCTGTCCCACCTGCTGAGAGGAGGCTTCCACTCTTGGCAGGCTGAGTGGTTCCTGCACCCCTGGGGAATTGGGTGCAGCATGAGACTTGCCTCTAAGGATTCTGGAGAGATATAAGACCCTGAGAGGGGAGGTTGGGGGGTTGGGAGGGGGCTGAATGCTGAAGAAACAATGAGGCACCCACTGAGGGCAACTAAGTCAGAAAATAGGACCTGTCCTACTCAGAAACTAGAGAGTGGTTCCTGGCGTGTGTTCTCTGTCTCCTAAAACCACAGCGCCACCTGGTGTCCTGGCATATGTACTGCAATTCCTGTTAGAGTTGCTCCCTTCCAGAACGCATATACATAGATATGTATGCATATATATGTTATATATAACATATATATAACATATATAAGTGTATATATACACATATATATGTTATATATGTATATATAAATGTTACATATACATGTTTATATATAACTAGATATACATATTTATGTTATATATACATATGTGTCTATATACAAAAAACTAAAGAATATGTTATATATGTATATATACATATACGTACATATAACATTTGTTTTTTTAGTTTTTTTTTCTTTGTTGCCGGGGTGGTTGCTGTTTTGGCTATTTGAGCTTTTTTGGTTTTGTTTTGTTTTGTTTTGGTTGGTTCGTTCTAAATTTCATTTTTACTTTCGTCAAGAGCAAGGGCTCCTGTCTAGTTGGTTAAGGCCTTTCAGCCTCCTTTATTCCCTCTCCCTATTTCACTTCTCTCCTTCTTTCTTTTATGACAGAGACTTTTCTGCTTTTCTCATCTTTCCCACATAAATCACTCATATAACAGTTAAGCTATCCCCCCTTTTTTTGTTTTTCTTCTTTTTGAGTTTGGATTCTGTAGGGCAGCCCCATGATCTGGGATCTGAGACACAATTTGATGTTGTACTCTTGAGTCTGAAATCCGTACGGCAAGATGGCAGGATGGAAACTAAGGCAGGATTTCTACGTCCTGGACTTTGGCAGAATTCCATCTTTTCTGGAAAACTTCGGTTTTGCTCTGTTATTACCTTTAACTGATTAGATGATGTCTATCCACATTGTAGAGGATAAGCTAAACAGGATCCAAACCATGTCTCCTTAAAAAGTGCACGGCAGGGCCTCTAATTCAAGGGCAGCCGAGCTGGAATGTTTGCCCTTGTAGCTGCCCTGCAAGGCCTGACTTTGCCCACACTGGCCTTCTGCACAATGGTAGCCAGCACTTGTCAAACGTACGTGTTCAAATACATTTTCAAATAAATATTGGGAGAGTCTCCTAGGAATGATAGTCTGTTCCAGCTATCTTCCATACACTCCTTTGAAATGTCTTCAAGAAGGAATTCGCTAGCTGGTTAACTTTTGATCACACTGGCATCTAGACCAGTGCCAGGGCCATGAGAAGCACTGAGTCTTTGTTGACTAACTCGACAGATGACAAGCTCTTGCACAGATGCATGAAGACCCATCAGTAGAAAAAAGCCACTTGGGGTTCCTTTTATAGAGCGCCAAGCTCTTGGGGGTCTTAGCGGGCTGGATAACTGGCTGCTGTCCAATATGCCATGATGGGTAAAAGTGTGCAGGGGATGGGGATTCTTTGGCCAAGCCGTGGAAAGAACAACCCCTTTCCTTCAGAGATTGCATAGTTTGTCAATTTGAGTGAAACCACTCCTGCTTGCTGTCTATTTAGGCTGTTCTCAAAAGCCTGATTGGGTGTGCAGAGATTATAGCACCCAAGGCAGCTGGGTCCTAAAGGAATCCATGAGGCCTTCTGTGCTGGTTTTAAGCGTTTGTTTCTCACTGCCTAATCTGCCATCTGTGTTTACCACCGTGGTGATGGGCACTCAGAAAATGCCTTCTCCTCGGTCCTCTCACTTTAACAGGGGCATGTGAAGACCATGGCAGACAGGAAGAGAAGGGGAGCACTTATTCTCCCTGAATGATGGCTTGCTGCTGCTGTCCCTTTGCTCCTAGCAGTACTGGACCTAGGAACACTGGCTGGTCCCAGTGTCCATGTGTCATCCTTACACGCTGAGTGATCCCAGCCAGTTTAGCTTTCCAGCCCTACCATTTTTGTTCTACCCCATCTTTGGGCCCCTTGGACACACCAGTAAATTCTTCCTGGGTCCAGATCCTAGGAAAAAAAAATGGTGGACTAGATATAGTGGCATTTGTATTTGTTGGTGCAACATTGCCATATTCTGACATGAGCACCCGGCGTTGTCCATCACTTCATTCCACAGCATTCATTTTGTTATCAATTCATTTGTTAACAATGAACAGGGCATGTTTCTTTCACAGATTACCCAGGACACCTCAAAGTACTTGATCAATATTTGCTGACAACACCCAATTAAGTTACTTTATTGGATCTCTGTGAAAATGCGAGCTTTCTGAAGCTGAGATAGTCATTTAAGTCTCAACACCTCTTCTCTCATCCATTTTCCTGTCATCAGTTAAAACAGCTCAGAGAACATACAACTTTAATGCTGTTTTTAATTGAAGGCTTGTTGGCTAACAATCGTAGCTGATAAGTGGCACGCTGGCCCTTTGCAGCTAAACATTACATGAAGAACAGGCACGGTGTTCAAAGGCAGGACAGATAGATGTAGATTCAGGAATGTCACGTAACTGCTGACATTTCTGCCTGACTTAGAAACCGTTCAGGTTTCAACCGTCTAATCACTGTGTTTGATTAAAACGGTCCAATTTACAGGTTTAGCCACAAGACACTCAACATGTGACTTACAAGATTTTGATTGAAATTCAACAAAAAAGTCTCACTCTCTTGATATCAGAAACAATGTTTAAATTAAACAAATGTTAATTGTAGTGAAATACACATGCAATTTGCCATCTTAACCTTTTTTTTTTTTTGAGACAGAGTCTCACTGTGTCACCCTTGGTAGAGTGCTGTGGCGTCACAACTCACAGCAACCTCAAACTCATGAGCTTAAGCAATTCTCTTGCCTCAGCCTCCCAAGTAACTGGGACCACAGGTGCCCACCACAACACCCGGCTCTTTTTTGGTTGTAGTTGTCATTGTTTGGCAGGCCCAGCTGGATTTGAAGACTTCAGCTCCAGGGGGGCTGGCATACTAGTCGCTGAGCTATAGGCACCAAGCCCATCTTAACCATTTTAAAACTTTAGTCATGCCATGTGTTCATGTTGTTGTGCTACCAATCTCTAGAATGTTTTCTTCTTGCAAAGCTGAAATCCTATACCCATTTGACAACCCCCTCCCCATTCTCCATTCTCCTGTCCCCCTCAGCTCCTGGACACCACCCTTCTATTTTTTCTCTGTGTGACTTTTATTATCGTAAGAGCCTCATATAAATAAAATCACGCAGGACTTGTGTTTCCATGGGTTGGTTCATTTCACTTGGCATGACGTCCTACGGTTCACCCAGGTCGTAGCCTGGCTCGGAATTTCCTCCCCTTGCAAGGCTGAATGGTATTTTGTTGCACGTACACAGCACACTGTGTTATCCGTTCATGTGTCCACGAATAGTTGGCGGGTTCCTACTTTGTGGCTGTGAACGATGCTCCTCTGAATATGGGGGTGTGGCCATATCTTTGGGACCCTTCTTCTAATTCCTTTACCCCAAAATGGAATCGCTGAATCTTATGTTAATTTTACTTGTAATTTTTGGAGGAACCCCCTTTAAATTTTTTTTTACATAGCAATTGCACCATTGTACACTTCCGCCAACTGTGTAGAGGTTTCCAATTTCTCACATCCCTACCAATGCTTCTTACTTTCTGGGTTTTTTTTTTTTCTTGTTTGCCATCCTAATAGTAGTCATTTTAATGGGTATGAGGAGATATCTCGTTGTAGTTTTGATCTGAACTTCCCTAATGGTTAGTGATGTTAAGCATCTTTTCCTATGCTTTTTGGACATTTCACCTGTGGAGAAATGTCACCCAAGGCCTTTGTGTATTTTTTCACCAGGTTATTTTGTTGTTTTTTGGGACAGAGTGTCAAGCTGGGTAGAGTGCTGTGGCATCACAGCTCACAGCAACCTCCAAATCCTGGGCTCAAGCGAGTCTCCTGCCTCAGCCTCCCAGGTACCACAGGCACCCACCACAACGCCTGGCTATTTTTGGTTGCAGCCATCATTGTTGTTCTGGCGGGCCCAGGCTGGATTCAAACCCTCCACCTTAGGTGTATGTGGCTGGCGCCTTAGCTGCTTGAGCCACAGGCACCGAGCCTATTTTGTTGTTGTTGAACTGTAGGAGTTCTTCATATATTCTAGATATA
>CAUYTI010075815.1:0-16367 GCA_963575145.1 Galago senegalensis | reverse complement strand
GCTTACAGCAACCTCCAACTCCTGGGCTCAAGCAAGTCTCCTGCCTCCACCTCCCAAGTAGCTGGGACTACAGGCACCTGCCACAACGCCTGGCTATTTTTTGGTTGCAGCTATCATTGTTTGGCGGGCCGAGGCTGAATTTGAACCCTCCAGCTCAGGTGTATGTGGCTGGCACCTTAGCCGCTTGAGCCACAGGCGTCGAGCCAATAATTCTAATTTTAAACAATTTCCCTCTGCAAATCAAACACCAAGAGTTCCCTTAGCCCTTGTTTCTTAGCTTTCCGTTCATTACCCTTGTTCAACAAACCTGCTCAGTTAACAAAATACACGTGCTTCTGCAGGCTTGGCGGTGGCGCCCTCTGTCCCTTCCCCCATATGATGGCTGGTAAACATTGATTTGTTCATTGGTTGATCTTTTATTAACACTTGTCATCTTTTCCTCAAACCACCCCTCCCCCAGTACTGCCCAAACCGGGCTTCTCGAGGACAGATGCTATGTCCTTCATGTCCATCTCCCCAGCTTCTTTAATACAAGTTATTCAATGAATGGGGGCTGGGGAGAGGAGGTTCTCAGAGCTGTGAGGACCAGAAGCTTCCGATTTCCCTCTCCCATCTTTTATTTCCCCTCACCTAGTCTTTCTGCCCTCTTCTCCATTTTTTCCTTTCTTCCCCTCTCTTTCCTAAGCTTTACAAATAAATATTTGTTCATTCATTCAGCAGGTTTACCACACGTCAGCTACATGACCAGGCCAAGTGTCAGGTACTGGGGCCTCCAAGATGAGTAAGACAAAGCTTCCCTCCTGCAGAAGTTCACAGTCAAGTGGGGAGACAGATGAGAAACATGTCATTATAATGTAACATTGTTTGTATTGTACTATGATGAGCACCAGGGCTGTGCCAGCTCAGTGGAGGGTGGAGGGTGACGACTTCTGCCTGGGGTCCAGAGAAGCCTTTGTGAAGGAGGTGACATACTCTAGAACAAGGAGTTGGCCTGGAAGCCTGAAAGGTTAAGCAAAGAAAACAGCATTTACAAGATTGTAGGGTGTGAAATAGTATCACTTATCTTTGGAGTAGAAAGTAATTCTGAGCAGCAGGGATAGAGGGGGTAGGAAGGAGCCAAGTTTGAAAGGGGACAGGAGCCGGACCCCAGAGGTAGGTTGTAGCTGGATATGCCAAGGAATCCGCTTTTATCCCAGAGAGGACAGGTGCACTGAAGAAGTTTTAAAGGAGGACTAGCCTATGTTTTCGGAACACTGTCAATGGGTGTGAGAAATGGATTTGAGTGAGCCCAGAATGACAGCCTGGAGCTGTGCTTCAGCTGCTCTGGTGAAAGTCTCGTCTCTCGCTCCTCTCTCTCCCATGGGTGCCCCATCCCTGAATTCCTGCCTTCTTCCTTCCTCTTTTTTCCAGTTCCCATCTTTTTCCTTTCTCTTCCAAATGAACTCAACTGATCTTCCAAAGAATATTTGAATCACAAGTCTTTGAAATTTGGTTATAGTAAAGAGAAACAAGTCTGGAGACAGTTCCACTAGGAGTCTCACCACTCCTGTCTGTCTGTCTGGGGAAGAGGCGGCAGGCAGGAAGGGTTTAGACTGGGGACTAGGAAGATAGTGGAAGGAGCATCCTGGGACCTCTTTTCCTTGCTGTCTGTGGCACTGTGGGGACCTTGGGGACCCCCCACAGCTTCCTAAGTTACCTGGGCTGGAGCTGGAGCCCTCCCTCTGACATGGAACTCCTGCCCTTGGCCCTCTCTCTCCCTCTGGACCCCCAACATAGAACACCTATCCTTGGCCCTCTCTTTTCCTCTAGACCCAGCATCAAGTACTCTGCACACCGCCCATTTTAAGAGTGAGGCAGTGAGAATGGAAGACCCATTGGCTGGTGGGACACCCACTGTGACAACTTCCAGGAGGACCTGGACAGCTCTCCCCTCAAAGCCATTAATACAGGGAGAATTTAAGTGAAAGCTTGGGACACTGCAACCTCCCTACCCCACCCCACCAACGCATGAGCTGGGCTTCTCAGGCCCGCCGGCTCAGGAGGGCCCTCGTTCGCTATAAGGCCCCTTCTTTTCTTTGCCCTTAGTTGCATGTTAACACTGCCCTTCACTGGTTGGGGCCATACCTCCTCATCAGGTGAACATACCACCATCCACTTCAAGTTTATGGCAAAATGTCCAGCCTTTGGTAGCTATTATGAGTTGAGTTGTGTCCCCCTAAAATTCTGTCCTGAAGTCCTAACCCCCAGAACCTCAAAATGTAACTGTATTTGGAGATAGGGTTTATACAGGCTTTTACATTTTGCAGAAGTTAAAATAAAGTCATTAGGGTGGGTCCTAAACCCATGTTGCTGATGTACTCATGAAAAGGGACAGTTGGAGACAGGCACACAGAGAATGTCGAGTGAAGGTGAAGGCAGAAGTGGGTGTGAGTGATGCTCCTCCAAGCCAAGGACTGGATACAAGCTTGTCAGCAAACCACCAGGGACCAGGACAGAAGCCGGGGGCAGGTTCTCCCCACAGCCCTCAGCAGGAACCAACCCTGCCCACACCTCTGCCTTGGACTTCCAGCCTCCAGAGCCGTGAGACCAGGAATTTCTCTTGTTCAAGCTATTTTGTGGTACTCTGTTACAGCAGCCCGGGTAAACTAGTACAGCAGTTATACAAACTCTTGTTTGGCTAACAGATTATTTAATCCGTAGGATCCTGAAAGAGAAAGGACAATGTTCTCCTTGGGGAACCACCGCCTACCTCGCCAGCTGTGCTGCTACCAAGGCAGGTTGACAACATGCTAAGCAGACTTGGCAGGATCTGCCTTCATCCTGGTTCAGGTTAACGGTCTTGATTGGCTCTGTGGGGTGCAGCCATGACCAGCTGTTTGGAAAGAAAGCCCAGAGGGGTCAGCTAAACTGGCTGGAGGAAGTTTAATTGGTGGCTAGGTCAGGGCCAGTCTAAGAAATAATTCCACAGGCCCAAGGAATGCTCAGTAAGTTTCTTTCCTAAGGTACAGTAAACAATTCTTTCCCATTTCCTGTCAAGCCCTTCGGCCTCAGTTTCCCTAGGTGTAAAACAGACTATAGCAGGCTTGGCGCCCATAGCACAGCGGTTATGGCACCAGCCACATACACCAAGCCTGGCGGGTTTGAACCTGGCCCAGGCCAGCTAAACAATAATGAGAACTGCAACAGAGAATGGCTGGGTGTTGTGGCGGGTGCCTGTAGTCCCAGCGGCTTAGGAGGCTGAGGCAAGAGAATTACTTAAGCCCAAGAGTGTGAGGTTGTGTGAGCTGTGATGCCATAGTACTCTACTGAGGGCAACATAGTGAGACTCTTGTCTCAAAAAAAAAAAAAGACTATAACAGCTCAGCAGTCCCCAGAGAGAATGAGATTCCCATGTAAGTTCTGTATTTCATGGTTTTTACTAATTATTCCCAGTGTTAATGGCTTTTCATAAAAATGTGATCAAAATTCTACATAATGCTATATCCACAGATGCCTTCCCAAAACTCTGTGAGAACACAAACAGTTTCTTTTCTTTATGGAAGTTCTTTACAAACATTCAATGAGCAGATGATTTTGTGAAAAAGAACAGCAAGTCAGAAACACACAGGCACACAGAAAAAATTGTTCTTTGCTACTCAAAGATTCTTCTTAAATGTAGCTCTGCCCCCCCCCCCGAAATCTCCCTCTTCTCACCTTCCCCCGCCCCAGAGAAACAACCAAGTCTCTTGGACACACCCTTTTCTCAGACATTTTTTCCACCTATCCTCAGTGAGCTCCAGGGTCACCCAATAGGCATCATGCCCCAGATGGAAGCTCTGCTCCCCAGCCCTGGCTCCCTGCTCTGAGCTGCTGATACACCGCAGTTCTTCAGATCTCACCTTAAAAGCCTCCCCTAGGCTTCATCTCACCGGCAGCTCTCAGTGCAACATGTTTTGGGACACTCTGTATTAAGTGTGTCATTGGCACTAATGGTACACACCAATCAGTGGTATTAAATCTTCATGACTTCAGCTAGTCTGAGAAAATGACATTCTCCATTTCCCCCTAGGATTTTGAATTTGTCCATACGTTCTTTTTTCCCCTTCAGTGCTATTTTGAACAAACAACAAAAATTACATCAACTGTGGAATATCCTTCTCTTCCATTTTCCCCACCGCTCCTTCACATTGAGGGAATTGGCACAATCTCCCAACGCAGTTGTGTTTACTTCTGGGCACACTGTATAATTTAACTTTCTGCAATATAAAATAAGTCGGCGGCAATTTTTTTTACTTGTTCTGACAATGTCCAAAGTTGTCTCTCACTGTTTTTATTTAAAGGAACTAGACGAAAACCTGGCTGCTTTAACCACGGCCTCTGGGGGGGCTAACAGCTGAGAAAATCCGCTGTCAGGAAGACGTGAATAGAACTAACAAGACTATTGAGCTGGCCAACAGATTAGTGGAAGGTCTGGAGGTGAGGTCCTACAGGGCAGACTAATGAAGCAGGCTGCAGAAAGCATTTCTTTGTTACACACTACTGATCTGGCAATAACAGCAGCACTTAGCAAAGAGCCTGATGAGCTGAAAAAATTATGTCATTATCATTCATTTTTTTCATAATAGAAACATGTTTTTGACCTTTACATTTTCTTACATTTTACCATGCTGTGGCCTGTATTAACTGTAAGATTACCTAGTGACTAGCACATTCACACAGCCCTACGGGAAAGGCGACCGTCGCTCCTTCTTGAGTATTGACAAATAAAGTTGATGCCATAAAAAAACGAAGACATTATTTGGAACAATTAGACAATGCTAATGATAGAGCCCTAGGTTGGTTTACCACGAAACGCGATGCAATTTGTCGGACTTAGTTAAGGAATATGATAATGCCCTAATTATCTGTCTAAGATGTGCCCTGGCTATTACAGAGGAGACAAAGAAAAGAGAGTGGCAAACCGTGAATTATCCAAAATAATCCATATTGTTAAAGGTTGGCTCCTGAGAAAGTCTGGTCACTGGCAGCTTTCTCATTTGCCATTCATCTATTGTTAATTTAATCTTTTGTATATATTCAAATTTTTTCCCCTGGGTTAACATTTGTTGGGAGAATGTCTCTTCTTGTTCCCTGCCATTGTAGGAGGTATGTTTTTTTGCAACCAGCCGATTTCCATGCCTTTCTTTTATTTTGGTAACTGGACATGCAGTGGGCCAAGAAAGCATCAACCCACTGCTAATTAAACAGATTTATCCGACTGGAGACTGTTCGGAGAACTGAAAAATATAAATTGATGAGTGCTTGTTTAGTGCCATTTATTTGAAGTAAAAACTGAAAGGATTTATCGGCTGAGAAGAAAAAGTCTCAGTGTCTCAGATGAAAGCCGGAAAATCTAATGAATTTAAATGTATCCCACCAGGGTGGACATATTTCTTCGCACTGTGAGACACTGATGTCTCTCAAATTAATGGAAGTAAATTACTATCTTAATCTGACAAATCTATCACTGTTTTATAAAATCGGTTTGCCAGCTCCCAAATAGATCTGGGGAAATGGTAGAGGAGTAGCAGTGGATTGCTTTCAGAAAAGTAGAAGGAACTGGATCCTCTGAAAGACTGTCCACACCTGAGCTTTGCTGCCTTCATTTCAATTCCTTTGCTGGACCTCTTTATACCAAAAAAAAAAACCTTGTAGGAACAAGCTGTAGGTGATAACCATGCTCTGAGCCCAGAGAGGGTTGGACCTCTTCCAACATCTTCAGTCTGCTGCTCTGCCCTCCTGACATCATAAATCTGTGGCCTCCAGAGAACATTCTACCAGCATTGTGAACACAGGACTCCTGCGGGGAGACCAGCCTCTCCTTCGCAGCCCTGCCTGCCCGGAGGGCCAGCAGACTGGCCCGCAGCCTATTGAGAAGCCACATAGCCAGAACCAGACAGCAAGCGAACTCCACCTCCCCGTGGTGGACACGCTCCATGTGTCTACTCCAAATCTTCTTTGTTGAAATACTTGTGTCATTTATTTCCAGGCATTCTGTAACAAACCAAAGCATTGGAGACTGTTGCGGAGCAGACATGCGTGAGACTCTGTGTTGATTCCCTGACCACAGGAGCCCACGTCAAACACTACCATCTCTGCTCCTCTGGCAAATCGGGCGATTAAGGCTTATTTCCTGCAAGTGTGTCTTTCTTAAGTTATGTGTTGCTGGTTCTTAAAGATGTTTTGATACTTAGCCCTTATATATTACCATCTTAAGGAAGGACTTTGCTTAAAAACGTTTCTCTCCCCTCCTTTCGCCTCTGCTTTGTTTATGCACGCTCTCGTATTTTCTTTCTTTCTTCTTGTCTTTAATACTCTCTTTCCTGCTTCTTTATTTTCATGTTTCTTCCTTCTTGTTCTCGTTTTCCCCTCTTCTTCTTTCCTTCCTTCCCTCCATTCCTTCCTTTCTCCTTCCTTCCTCATTTCATACCATTTTTCTTTCTAGTCTTTTTTTCCCACTGCATTTGGGGGGAGTGAAGCGTAAATATGATTATGACTGATTTTTTTTTCTTTTAAGCCATGAGCCTTTTAAAGTAGACTATTCAGTTTTTGTCTTTTCCTTTGCAAAAAAACAAAATGCTCTATCACGATAAGTTCTGTGTTTACAGTTTGAAATTTGTGTTTGGAATAATCAGGGTCTCCATTTATGAGTTCTGAGCATGGCTCTGTCTTTGGTATTGTGCTAATGGCCACTTCATTATCCTTTTAAATAATTCTTTGGTATCACTCATTAAACGTTGTTATAAGAATTGTTTCCTCCAAGACTATTTCATTATCGTCATGAGATTCATTTAATTAGCACGTTTTCTTAAAGGACTACACATTAAAAAAAAGAAGAAGAAATGCAGAAATTTTACTAAAACGTGTTGCTTCAAAATATAAGAAGTGTCCAGAAAGTATCCAGCCGGGTAATGTTAAAAAATAGGTATGTGTGTGGCTGGATACTTTCAGGACAACCCCCACACACTGCTAGATTTACGGAGGGAAATTTCAGAGCATGTACAAAAATCTATTCAGAGTACGATCTTTGACCCAGGAATCCCAAAGAAGGAAGAACATGGCCAACATTCCCTACTAGAATATTTATTACCTCGCTGTTTATAATAGTTATACATTTAAAATAACCTCAGTGTCTAAAACTGGATGTTGGGCTAAAAAGATATGGGTCACCCATGTATGAAATAGCGCGTTACCCATTAAAAATCATGTTGTAGAAGAATATTTATCATAGAGGGACGTTATTCTTTGTATATTTTGGACAACACAGGTTACAGAATGAGATCTACCTTAAATCTCAATTTGGCAACCTATTCCTTCTCAGCCCCAAACCTCCTCTCATCACCATTCTGCCTTAATGGGCTGGATCCTTAGAACATGTTCCCTTTGCAGCTCATGAGAGGCTTAGCCTGTCCGTGGAGGGCGCAGGAGAGACATTGCCCGAGGAAGCAACTCCCCACTCTGGTGCTCCCCCTTCCCTTCTCCTTTTGCTCCTACTGCACCTCTGCCAGAGGCCTCTGCCCTGTGAAGCATCTGCAGTGCGTAACAAGCACTTAGCCCACCCCAGCTGGGGACCACCCTCCCACAGGGACACCACCCACCCCAGGCCTCTACCTGTCCTGCCAACAAGCTGACTGTCAGTGCCCCACAGCCTATGAGCACCTGCTCTGTGGAGATTGTTCCTTACTTGCCCAGAAACCGTGAACCAGTCTATCTCAGGCAACCCCGAGAACTTCACCTTTCAGGGGAGCTGCAAACACTTCTCCCTCACTTTCTGAATCTGTCTTGAGAGGAGGCGTGCCTTTGAAGCTTCTCCTTCCTAAAGTATTCTTCCTCAGCCCTGGGGTATTCTTTAGTTTTCTTTTTACCTTCCTAGCTATGCCTATGTTATAGTTACTAGCTCTTTATAATAAATTTTCACTGTTCAAATTGCTGTGTGGCTTCTGTCTCCTGATTGGACCCTGACTAATAACCCTGTTTATATATAAGAAGAAAAAAGAAAGACTAAAACAAATAAACAAAAATTAACAGCCGTTAACTCTGGGTACTGTACTTATTGGTTGTTTTTATATTGGCACTGGTAATTGACAGTATTTTCCAAAATATTGTGTAAGGAGTTTTTTATTTCTTTTATTCATTTGTTTATTTATTTAAGTTTCTCTTCCTAAGATTCATTGTTATGCTAGCAAAAATTAAGCCTTGATTATTTATCATGTTCTTGCTACAAAAATTCAAATTAAAAATCAAAACAATCATATTAGAGTAACTTTTCAGTCAGCAAGTTGAATCTTATCTAATAGGGGACCACACAAAACCCCCAAATTCCTACTAAGCACTGGCCTCTATCCAGCCCCCCAAATCTCACCTCACCCTCAGGTCCCCAAATCTTGGAGATCCACTACCACTCTAGTTTTTTGAGGTTTTTTTGAGACAGAGCCTCAAGTTGTTGCCCTGGGTAGAGTGCTGTGGCATCACAGCTCATAGCAACCTCCAACTCCCGAGCTCAAATGAGTCTCCTGCATCCACCTCCCAAGTAGCTGGGACTACAGGCATCCACCACAAACCCAGCTATTTTTTGGTTGCAGCCGTCATTGTTGTTTGGTGGGCCCGGGCTGAATTCAAACCTGCCAGGTCAGGTGTATGTGGCTGTCGCCTTAGCCACTTGAGCCACAGGAGCCAAGCCTACCACTCTAGTTTTAAAGTCACCCTTTTGATGCAAAAGTATGAAAAACTTACTGTTTTGTAAAGGGTAAGGTGAGTCTTAGGAACGTGATAGCAATTTTGAAAATATATCATGTGATTTTATTATAGCTTTTTGCTGTTTAGAGAGATGCGTCTATACAAATAGCAAACCGTCCTGTAGTTTCAGCAAAAACTTGTTGTAGTTAGTAGCAAAACTACTAATGCAAGAAGAAAGCTGTGGTGGGCAGAATGGCTGGGAGGCCCCCCAAGATTCTCAACCCTGGCTGTACACTCCTTCTTCCAGTTATTCAATCAAACACTGCCATGAAAGGATTTTGCAGATGTAATTAAGGTCCCAAGCCCATTGACCTTAAGATAGAAAGATTATCCCAGTGGGCTGGACCTAATTATAAGAGCCCTTTAAAAGTAGAGCATTTTCTCTGGCTGGTTGCAGAGGAAAATGAAGTCAGACTGGCAGCACCAGTGGGGGGGTTCAACACAGAGAAGTTCTCGTCTCTGACTTTAAAGATGGGGGAGCCAAGTGAGGGGGAACATGGGTAGGGGGCCGTCTCCTGGAGGTGAACGCAGCCCCCAGCTGATAGCCAGAAAGGAAACAGAGACTTTGGTTCTGTAACCCCAAGAAACTGATTTCTGCCAGCAACCTGAGTGAGCTGGGAAGCCCAATGCTTCCAGATGAGAATAGAGAAACTAGAAAGCAAACAGGTTGGATCTGGCTGCACACCTCTCATTTTTAAGAACTCAACAACACAGATTCCCTCGTCCTTTGAAGGGACCACAGATTCCTTAGACTTATGATGTGGTCATCCTTGTTGAACGACCCTTTCCCACACTCCACCATGGATAAAGTGTTTCAGATTAGGGATGAAGGCTCTAGATTGCACTTTGTGGATTAATTATTGAATGTTCTGGATTGCATTTATTCATAACCTCAAGGATTTGTTTACAAAGAGTGACTTCACATTGAGCAGAGACTTGGGAAATGACAACTACTTGTTATGTTTGGTTACAGTTTCGAAATTGAATGATCCCTTATTCAGTAAAAGGCCTCTGTTTTCTTTTCTTTTTTTTTCTTTAGAGACAGAGTCTCACTTTGTCACCCTTGGTAAAGTCACGTGGTGTCACGGCTCATAGCAACCTCCAGCTCTTGGGCTTAGGCGATTCTCTTGCCTCAGCGACTACAGGCGCCTGCCACAATGCCTGGCTATTTTTTTTGTTGTTGTTGGTGCAGTTTGGCTGGGGCCAGGTTCAAACCCACCACCCTCCATATATGGGGCCAGCGCCCTACTCACTGAGCCACAGGCACCACCAAAAAGCCTGTTTTCTAACACTCTCTTACTCCTGTGCCCCTCCCTTTCTCAGAAGCTTTTGGCCTTTCTCTTCCTAATATAATCTCTCTAATTTGGTTGTTTTTATTTTGGTTTCTCGTGTGTGGCCATTTTTTCCACGCCTACTCTTCTTTTTGGTCAGTTGCATAAGGGTAAGAAATAAGACACATAATTTTATTAAAAAATCCTTAAAAGGGGTTTCCTGTCAGCCCTCAAAGCCTCAATAAAAGTTTGAAATCTAGTTACAGATTCCTTCAAACAATTTCTACTCATTATAAGAGGAGAAGCTAAGGTCTTCATGGAGGATAATTAAAGTGGAAAGTCCTGAAGAGAAGGTTGTCACTTTAAATTTAGATGATGTCACCAAAGTTAAAAAAAAAAATTGCTCCCCTGAGACAGGAGTTGCCCGGGGAGTACCCACCTGTCAGCTCCCAGAGAGTTGTTTTTATCTTAGTTGCCTAATAAGTATTAACCCTGGTCCACTAACTCTAAATGCCTCTAGTTTCTTACAGCCACACCAAGAATAAGGCACAATAACACTTGATGTCTTTTTCCATAGTTGACTGGGAATTGAACTACAGAAGCCAGGAAATCACAGTGAAACCCGTGAGATGATCAAGTTGAAGGAAGGGCCGTGATGAAGGTTTCCTCTGCTGACAAGATTGACATCATACTTTCGAAAAGTCTTTATTGCTGGTTCACTCTGCCCTCACCAAGAAGGAAAATGATTTCAGAATCGAGTGGAAAATTTAGCGAGGAGATGAGTCCCTCACCTGCCTTTCCTCTGCATGGGGTCATTTCCTTGGGATGACTTTTGCTGACGGGGATGCTGGAAACAGCCCAACACAGTAAACTGGTCAGAATGCAGGTGAAGCCCGGAGGGAGGAGGAGATCTACTTGATGAGTGTCACGGGTTGAACTGTGTCCCCCAAAATGCGTACATTGGGTAACAACTAGTACCTCAGAAAGTGACTTTATTTGGAAATAGGATCATTGCAGATGTAATTAGAGATTAGTTAAGATGAGCTCAGTCTGGAGTAGAATGGGCCCCTGGCCTAACAGGCCCAGTGAGCTTAGAAAAAGGGAAATTTTGGACACAGACACACACACACAAGGAGAAGGTCGTCTGAAGATGGGAGTCATGCTGTCGCCAATAAGGAACGACCAGAAGCAAGGAGAGGCCTGACAGGATCCTTCCCGAGCACCTTCAGAGGAAGAGTGGCCCTGCCAGCACCCTGAATACAGATTTCTGCCTTCCAGACCGGAAACAATACATTCCTATTCATCTCAGCCACCCGATTTGTGGCACTTTGCTTCAGCATTTTGTTTCCTAGGAAACTAATGCACAAGGACAATGATCTTTCCTTCCTCAGTTTTAACTGAGTGCCCTTGGCAAGCCGTCCATCCTCACAGCCCTTAAACCTAACTGTCAAAGTGGCAGGGGGAGCAGGCAGGGCCACACAGGTCTTCTGATCCTGGACCAAACTGGAGGACTTTGGGCAATGCTGCCCAAACTAAACTCTGCAAAGTCCAGAAGTGAGTCTCTCTCCATCCTCATCTCTCTGGGCTGACAAAGCGTACAAGCTGCGGCCTCCCAACTATGATTAGATGTCCTTTTCTGATGAAAGTGGATGGGGACAGCACGGAGACCATGACAGCGTTTGGAGGGGGTCATCCAGGCCACAAGTGTATGCATGTGTGCATTTTTTCAGTGCTGAAACTGCTTGCTGAAAAGTGAGGACTTCACATTTTTCCAGGATACACTATGAAAGAGCAGATACCTTAACATTGCTTTTCAAACTATACATTTCTCACAGCTACCTCAATATGGTTTCTGAATGCTTTACTGTTCTTGCCCGTTTGGGGGAAACCTATGTTATTTTTAGCAACCCTCCATTTTGAATCATTACTATCAAATTAGCCAGGTTTTTTTTCCTTTCTGTGCAAAGGTTTTTTGTGGTGACATAATCAAATTAGCTCATTTCAAAGTCTGCTGTATATTTTATATTTCTTTTCCTGCTACTGAAATATGAGTGTATTGTAGTCGGTTGTAGTATTGATTTGTTTAATTTTGTTCTGTAAAGATAGAATTAAATTTACTTAATGTCAGCATGCATTTTTATGCAAATACATCCAAATTACGTGAAAGTTATGCCCTATTTTAACTATAAGAATCTTACCTTTATGTGTGTGTGTGTGTGTGTGTGTAAAGAGGGTCTCTGGCTCTGTTACCCAGGCTGGAGTGCAGTGATGTGATCATAGCTTCAAAGCTCACTGCCACCTTGAACTCCTGGGCTCAAGCAATCCTCTCACCTCAGCCTCCTACATAGCAATGACTACAAGCCCGTGCTACCATGCCTGGCTTTTGTTTTCTTTTTCTTTTCCTTTTTTTTTTTTTTTCTTATCTTCTTTTTTTGTAGAGAGGTTAGCTATCTAACTTTTGACTGGTCTCAAATTTCTGACCTCAAAGCAATCCTCCTGCCTTAGCCTCCCAAATTGCTGGGATTAGAGGCATGAGCCACCGTGCCCAGCCACCACCCTTACTTTCAGATACAGGTTCTACATTTCTGACGGAAGTCTGCTGTTAGAAGGTACAGGCAGACCTACAGCTTGCCTCTTCATCATTAACTCCAGATTTGGACGGGGATACAAATCCACTTCTATTATTATTCTGCCCTTAGGTTTGCGCAGAACATTCTCTATTGTATAAATTTCCAAAGAAAAGAGTGGCTAGACCAGACATGGGATGGCGCTTGTGTTTATGATGAGATGTCAGGTTTCTGACTCTACCCCGCCTGAATTCATGTCACCTGAAAAAGAGTAACAATGTATGAAGTGAATAGAGGGTACCTTTAGCAAAATGCAAAGGGACTCGTCATAGGGATAAGCTAAGAACTCCTCACAAAGGAGTAAAAGAGGTTGAATATCTATGATAATCTAATACTTGGATAAAGAAAGGAGTTAAAAAAAATTTTTTTACATGATTGTGCAGTTTCTTGCCAACCCCATTTTCTTCTAGATTTTTCTTCCTCGCACATTCTGTCATTTCTGCAGATCCACCTGAGTCTCTGCCCCAGAAACCTCTCCAAGGAGTCACAGAGTTCTTTTTGTGTCCTCTAGTCTTCATTAAGAACCTTCACAGGCTCAGGGACAACAGGAGAGGCTTTGTGGACAAATTAGAGAAATGCTCATCTCCACCGCAACAAAAGAAACTCAAAGCACATGGCCTTCTGGTCGTGGGCTACCACCATCATCTTTCCTGATAAAGGTGCATTAGTCTTCAAAACCATCTCTGGCTAAAATACCTGAGTTTATTCACGTGCACACACGTGGAAAGTGGATGTAACCTTGCAAAACATGAGGGACCGGAAAGTCACCATAGTTTGAATGCAATTTTCTTTTCTTTACGCAAATCTTAGCTGGAAATAATCTGATTGGAAAGTTTTGTTTCTAGCTGGATATGGTTGATTTCAGATTTGTCTGGAACCTATTGATTTCTCTCACCTGTGTGTGACCTTACTTTGTCATTTAGAAATTTTTTTGGCTGGGCGCCTATAGCTCAACCGGCTAAGGCGGCAGCCACGTACACCTAAGGTGGCAGGTTCGAATCCCCAGCCCAGACCTGCCAAACAACAATGACGGCTGCAACCAAAAAATAGCTGGGCGTTGTGGTGGGTGCCTGTGGTCCCAGCTACTTGGGAGGCGGAGGCGGGAGACTCGCTTGAGCCCAAGAGTTGGAGGTTGCTGTGAGCTGTAATGCCACGGCACTCTACCCAGGGGGACAGCTTGAGGCTCTATCTCAAAAAAAAATATATATATATATATATTTTTTTTTTTTGAGATAGTTTCACTATGTCACCCTCAGCAGAATGCTGTGGCATCAAAGCTCACAGCAACCTCAAACTCTTGGGCTTAAGCAATTCTCTTGCCTCAGCCTCCCAAATAGCGGGGACTAAACGCGCCCGCCACAATGCCTGGCTATTTTTGTTGTTGTTGTTGTTGTTGTTGTTGTTGCTGTTATTGTTGTTTGGCAGGCCCGAGCCAGGTTCCACCAGCCCCAGTATATGTGGCTGGTGCCTTAGCTGCTGAGTTACAGGTGCCAAGCTTGGAAATTTCTGAATATATAAAGGCTCCTGAAGACTCCAATAGTGGGTACTAATGAGTATGTAAAAATCCAGAAAAATACCGTGGTGTGTATTTCCTTGCTTTGTGATTCATCAGGGCAGATTGAAATAGTTAATACTCCCCTAAAAGAGAGCAATTTACTCTGGTCTCACAAATAGGACAGGGGCCGATAAACTGTAACAAAGCCTAATATTCAGGACATGCGTAGAACTCCACTCAAGGATAATGTTCTACACATAACTCATGCAGTTAGTTCCAATCAATCCTCCTGTGAACATACAGCACTAATAGGTCCTCTGTGGCCTTTAAATTTCCACCCACATTTTTGATGCATACGTTCACTAGAAAGCGCAAATTATTAATCAGAGTAGCCTCTTTCGTGCCTCTGTTATTTGTACCCAGAATCATCTGGAATACAAAAGAAGAGGAATAAAATTCAGAGATCAAATGATACATAGTTTGTCACATAAAATTGAGAGTAAAGAGGAAAATTTTCTGTTTTAAAAAAACAACGTAAAACTTTTTGGTCTGTATTTCTAGCACTGCTGTTCAGGTTTCAACTTTACGGCTGCCTGTTGCTAGCATATCCTGTGAAATTAGCTCTCAGGCATTTGAAGGTGAAGAGCCGATTTTACAGCTCATTGAAGTTCTAAGGGATGCATTACACTTAATTAGGACAGTTCTTTACAGAGGGTTTAAAAATATTTGTAATGCTTCCCAGACTGTCCATAGGTGAATTTAACCAAATAACTGGAGGAAAAATGTGCCTCTGGATGATAATGGACCAGCCAAACTTTTACACACTGTTTTCACACGCACACATACAAAAATTCTTCAGCTCTAAAAAGGTAATAGGGTGGAAGGAAAAATTACATAGATAAGGAAGAGTAGTATTTTTAAAGCACAGCAAGTGTTTAATTAAAGCTGATTTTAAAATGCACCATCAAATGGATTTAATCACGAGGAAGAGATTACCAGCTAGGAATGGAGGCTGCACAATCTGGAGGTTAAATGTGGGTATAGAAGTCAAATGACTTTCTGAGTTAGCCGGATGCCCGTGGATGGCCTCCCACATACGTGCTTTGGGGCCCACTTCAACCACGTGACTGTCTAGCATGTTTCCCATCTACCTCTTAGCTTGAAGACTTTTGAAACTATACTGTAAGTGAAATCAGAAATCAGGGCGTTTGCTGTGATTCTTTCTATAATGTAAGGAAGAAAAAGTATCTGTGGTTGAGAGATGTCCTACTTAATGGCAGGAAAATAATAATATCTAGAAATAAAGATCTATGACTCTTATCTGAATTTCTTCCTAGTAGATATATTTCAGAATTCAGAAATGTCAAGAATTTAGAATTGTAATTCCAAACATGTATCGTATATTATATAATATCCCCACTGGGGTCTGGGTAGCACTCCACAACCAGTCATGTTTCTACAGCTAAGCACGTAAACATTTTTACTAAATGGGAAGCATAAAAATGATGAGTGGTCTCATATCAGGTTTTGCTGCCCAGGGAGTTATGCAATAACTTCCAGTTTAAGAACTTTGTTTTTGTTTTAGAATTGTGTCTATGGAGTTGTGGACCTGAACTCCCTTTTTTTAATGCAGCATCATACACCAATTCCAAGAATATCTGCCAATGGTGCACTAAGATTACCAAAAAGCAGCAATAACACCCGCATCTGATAGTGTGGAACTAGTGGATTAAAAGGTGAAATGATTTGACCCAAAGTCTTATGGCTTCTTGGCAAAGTGGGTACCAAGGATTGGTTTACAGAGAGAGTCAAATAGTGAAGAAAGAAATATAAAATGTCATTCCAACACTGTGGTCAAGGTCCAGCTCTGACCGGCAAAGATAATGACCTCATCACTTGGCCCAGTGTCACTCCCATGAATACCTAAGCCTCATAGTGATCCAGTTACCAGCCTTAGAGTAAATTCCATGTTATTACTTTACGTGTGCAGGAAAATTTGTTTAAAATGCTTCTCTTGGCCAGGCGCAGTGGTTTATGCCTATAATCTCAGCACTTTGGGAGGCCAAAGCAGAAGGATCTCTTTTTTTTTTTTTTTTTTTTTGAGACAGAGCCTCAAGCTGTCCCCCTGGGTAGAGTGCCGTGGCATTACAGCTCACAGCAACCTCCAACTCCTGGGCTCAAGCGAGTCTCTTGCCTCCACCTCCCAAGTAGCTGGGACCA
>CAUYTI010075811.1:0-22025 GCA_963575145.1 Galago senegalensis | reverse complement strand
ATATTTTCCAGCTCCATCCATGTAAAATGAAGGAGGTAAAGTCTCCATCTTTCTTTAAAATTGCATAATATTCCATGGTGTACATATACCACAATTTATTGATCCATTCGTGGGTCAATGGGCACTTGGGCTTCTTCCATGACCTACCAATTATGAATTGGGCTGCAATAAACATTCTGATACAAATATCTTTGTTGTGATGTGATTTTTGTTCTTCTGGATATATACCTAGTAGAGGAATTGTAGGATCAAATGACAGGTCTATTTTTAGATCTCTTAAGTGTTCTCCAAACATCTTTCCAAAAGAGAGGTATTAGTTTGCATTCCCACCAGCAATGTAGAAGTGTTCCCTTTTCTCCACATCCACGCCAACTTCTCTGGTTTTGGGATTTTGTGATGTGGGCTAATCTTACTGGAGTTAGAAGGTATCTCAAAGTAGTTTTGATTTGTATTTTTCTGATGATTAAGAATGATGAGCATTTCTTCATATGTCTATAGGCTATGCACCTGTCTTCTTCAGAGGTGCACTTTCTCTTCAAGTCCCTTGTCCACTCTGAGATGGAATCACTTGTTCTTTTCTTACTAATATGTTTGAGTTCTCTGTGGATTCTGGTTATTAAAGCTTTTCAGAGACGTAACCTGCAAATATCCTCTCCCATTCTGAGGGCTGTCTGCTTGCTTTCCTTACTGTGTTCTTGGCTGTGCAGAAGCTTTTTAGTTTGATCCCAGTAGTGTATTTTTAGGTCCAAGTAGTGTATTTTTGATTTTGCTTCAATTGCCTAGGAATCCTCCTCATAAAATATTCGCCTAAGATGATTTCTTTAAGAGTTTTCCTTGCACTTTCTTCCAGTATTTTCATAGCTTCATGTCTTAAGTTTAAGTATTTAATCCAGTAAGAGTCTATCTTAGTTAATGGTAAGAGGTGTGGGTCCAGTTTCAGTCTTCTACAGGTCATCAGCCAGTTCACCCAGCACAATTTGTTAAATAGGGAATAATTTCCCTACTCAATGTTTTTAAATGGCTTGTCAAAGATCAAATAATGGTAAGTAGCTGAGTTCATCTCTTGGTTCTCTATCCTGTTCCATACATCTATCTCTCTGTTTTTATGCCAGTACCATGCTGTTTTGATCACTATTGATTTATAGTATAGTCTGAGGTCTGGTAGCAAAATTCCTCCTGCTTTGTTTTCATTTCTGAGTAATTTCTTGGCTATTTGAGTTTTTTTTCTGATTCTATATAAATTGAAGTATTATTTTTTTGAGATCTTTAAAGTATGACAATGGAATTTTAATAGGGATTGCATTAAAATTGTATATTGCTTTGGGTAGTATGGACATTTTAACAATGTTGATTTTTCCCAGCCATGAGCATGATGTTTTTCTATTTGTTAACATCTTCAGTTATTTTTGTTCTTAGAGTTTCATAGTTCTCTTTATAGAGATCTTTCATGTCCTTCGTTAGGTAAACTCACAAATATTTCATCTTCTTTGGCACCACTGTGAAAGGATTAGCATCCTTGACTGTTTTTTTCTGCTTGACTATTGTTGGTATATATAAAGGCTATGGATTTATGAGTGTTGATTTTGTAACCTGAGATGCTGCTGTATTCCTTGATCACTTCTAGGAGTTTTGTATTAGAATCCCTGGTGTTTTCCAGATATATAATCATAACACCTGAAAAGAAAGAGTAGCCAGAAAGAAGTGGAAATGTTGAACAGGCCTATATCAAGTTCTGAAATAGCATCAACTATACAAAATATCTCTAAAAGGAAAAGCCCAGGACCAGATGGCTTCACATCGGAATTCTACCAAACCTTTAAAGAGGAACTAGTACCACCTTTTCCAAAATATAGAAAAAGAAGGAATACTACCCAACACATTCTATGAAGCAAACATTACCTTAATCTTCAAACCAGGAAAAGACCCACCATGAAGAGAAAATTATAGACCAATATCACTAATGAAAATTGATTTGAAAATATTCAACAAAATCCTAACAAACAGAATCCAACAACACATCAAACAAATTATACACCATGACCAAGTGGATTTTATCCCAGGGTCTAAAGGCTGGTTCAATATATGTAAATCTATAAATATGAAATTCAGCACATAAATAAATTAAAAAACAAAGACAATATGATTCTCCCAACTGATGCAGAAAAAGCTTTTGATAAAATCCAGCATCTTTTCATTATCAGAACAATTAAGAAAATTGGTATAGAAGGGACATTTCTTAAACTGATAGAGGCCATCTACAGCAAACCTACAGCCAACGTCATATTGAGTGGTTTTAAATTGAAATCATTTCCACTCAAATGAGGAACCAGGAAAGGTTGCCCATTGTCTCCACTGCTTTTTAACATTGTAATGGAAGTCTTAGCCATTGCAATTAGGGAAGAAAAGGCAATCAAGTGTATTCATATAGAGTCAGAAGGGATCAAACTCTCACCACTTATTGATTGAAGATGGATAAAAGATTTAAATCTAAGGCATGAAACATTAAAAAATCCTTGAAGAAAGTGTGAGAAAACACTTGAAGATAACAGCCTGGGGAAAGATTTTATGAAGAAGACATTAACAGCAATTGCAACAAAAAATACAAATAAATGGGACTTAATTAAACTGAAAAGCTTCTGTACAGCTAAGACGTCAATAACCAAAGCAAATAGACAACCTTCAGAATGAGAAAAAAATATTTGAATATTATGAATCAGACAAAAGCTTGATTACCAGGATCTACAGATAACTCAAATTAATCAACAATAGAAGAACTAACAGTCCCATCTATTACTGGGCAAAAGATATAATTAGAACCATATCTCTAATAAAGAGAGATGAATGACTAAAAAACATGTTAAAAAATGCTCACAATCGCTAATCATCTGAGAAACGCAAATCAAAACCACCCTGAGATATTACCTAACCTCAGTAAGATTAGCCCACATTACAAAATCCCAAAGCTGTAGATGCTGGCATAGGTGTGGAGAGAGGACATTTTTACACTGTTGCTGGGACTGCAAACTAATACAGCCTTTTGGAAAGAAGTATGTTGAATCCTCAAGAACTCAAATTACATCTCCCATGTGACCCTAGTCCCATGCTATCCTTCTAGTAGGTATCTATCCAGAAGAAAAATAAATCATTGTATCATAAGGATATTTGCATTAGATTGTTTATTGCAGCTCAATTTACAATCACCAAGATGTGGAAACAACCTAAATGCCCATCAACTCAGAAACACATTAACAAACTGTGGTACATGCACACCATGGAATACTATCCAGCCATTAAAAAAAGAGGCAACTTCATGTCTTTTATAATATCCTGAATAGAGTTGAAACACATTACTCTTAGTAAAGTATCACGAGAATGGCAAAGCAATTATCCAATGTACTCAATACTATATGAAGCCAGTAGATGTCCTAATGTATGCCCATGTAGGAGAAAAACTCATTTCAGTTCAAGTTTAGGGATGGGGTAGTAAGGGCAGGGAGAGGGGTGGGGTGGTCTCACTGAATTGGCACTGGGGTGGCGGTGTTTGGCACACCTTTTGTGTGTGGAACATAACCATAAGAGGAACTCTACCTAACAAAATCAAATATTTTGACTTGGTTATTTATACATTCACAGCAACCTCAAATAAATTTACTTTAAAGAAAAAATAAATAACTGTTCCCAAAATAGCAAGGGTGTTAGACACTGCAAAAGACAGGTCTATTAAGGCTCTGGGTTCCTGGTATTTTTTAAATAACCAAAGTGATCCTCAAACTTTACTTTTCTTTTGATATCTGATAAAGTGTTCAATAATTTGTAGTTAAATATCTTATGATATTATATATTTCATATAACTTATATATTAATATTTACTGATTAATATAAATTCCATATATGTATATTTAAAATAAACACATATATTTAATATGAAATATTTTTATAATTTTATAATGTATATAATTTTCTTTCTAATTTTGTATCCACTAATTATCACAAAAATTTATTCTATTTGCCTTATTTTAATAATAATAAAGTATAAGTTATATTTAATGTGTTGAAAATATCACATAGTTACCTAAAATTAATTTAATTTTCTCTTTCATTAAAAAGTAAAAGACAGGAGGAAAGCTAAACTACTGAAGTTACTTAGCTATTACTTTTTTATGAATTAAATAGTCATGATACAAGTGCACTCGCATACACTTGATTCAATACACTTGACTCAAATACATTAAAAAGAAAGAGATATTCTTAACTGTGCTTTATATGTATGTTAAATGTTCAGGTATAGGAAAAGGAACAAAGAAGAGTTAACCAGTTGAGTGTGCACAATAGCTAGCATATATATTCCAAATTCAAGTTAAGACCTATAATTAGCTAATATAAAATATTATGAAAAGTACTTAGAATATAAGCGAGTGGATGACAGCTCCCCTAGTTACAAATACCTTTTTAGTCTGGTGAAGTTAGTGTTGACAAACAAATTGTGTTCTGGAATACAAAATATCTTTCAAATAAACATGAATAGAGGCAAGTTACGTGTAGGAGTTTGAGATTTTGTCAGAACTTATTATCTGCCCCTAAAATATATCACAGTTTTCCATACACAGGGAAGACCATGTGAGAAGCTTAATTTAAAAAATCAAAATCTTTGCTATGTTAAAATAATCTGACAGCAGTAGAGTTAGTTAAACGAAAATAGATCAAGGGAAATGACAGCTCACCAAATTTACTTAGTTAACAAAAACACTGACTTCATTCCCAAAACTACAGATTTATTCAAACGCAGAGACAGTAAATAAAACACTCACAATTCCTAGTGAAAAAAATGTTAGTTCTAGAGAGGCTTTTGCTATCTTTCATCCTTTCTGCTCAATAAACACACTTGTTTTTCAGATTAAAAGGCAGTTATATGGGTGCTTTCATATTATATTATTCCATATATAAATCCTCTGGCCATCTAAAACATGACTGAATTAACAGTGATTAAAAAAGAAAATTGACTGCATTAATATACACAACTATGATTTAATTAAAAAGAAAGAAAATTGAGTAAGTTCATCTGAAATAGTATCATATATGGAGACATACAGTGTGGCAATTGCACTGAATTGACTGTTGCAGAACTAGGTTTTATTCATTATTGCACCCTTTATTCATTTATTTTTTTCAACAAATACTATGGAAAGCCTGTTACATGGCAGGCATAGTAAATTCGATGAGTAAGATACTGCATCTGCTTTAACAAATCAGTGTTTTACTGGAGAATAATTATTTATCATAATGAATTATTTGAAAATATAGAGGAATATTACATTCATTCCAACAGAGAATAATTCATATCATGAGTGTGTTCTTATAATATTGTTGTATGTGAGTATATCTGTACTCTTATTTATACACTTTTACAATTTGACTTCAATCAAATTATGGAAGCCTTGCCTGGAAATATAATAATCATGATGACAGATAATACGTGCACTGTCTTTTCTAATACAAGTGGATATAAACACATAACCTCATTTTTTAAACTCATGTTTCATTTACAATGATCTAGTGTCTCAGATTTTGAATAACACTAGATTTGAGGGTGAAGAAAGTCCTATTGGGAAAAATGATATTCTGAGTTATATTGAAAATTAGAAAATAAGCACGAATTATCCACTAATTTGGAGAAAGGGCTTTTTGACCAGCAAGAGCACGTTTAAAAAATAATGTACAAAAGCATATTTTGATGAAAAAACTGCAAGAAGATATGGCTCTTATGTCCCTTTGTTGATTTTATACTCATCAGGTATGGAATTAATCTGTGAGATCCACCAGCCCATCATTTCTCCAACTTCTTCCAAAAACAGGAGGCTGTTCTCTCTCTCTCTCAAAAACAAAAAAACAAAAAAACATTCTACGAGATTCAGGCAGGATTGATGAATCCACCTTTCCTTGAAGGAGAGTGGTCCAATGACATAGGCAATATGAAGCATATTCATGAAGTTCTCTGTAGCATTTGATTCAAAGATGAAAAGATAAGCCGAAATCCATCAAGCTAACTCATGATGTTAAATTGTCTCTAATTTTTTTCTCTGGAAATTTCCTTTTCTCCATATATCTAAAACTACTCCTATCTTCACCACAGACATATTAGACAACAGTTTAGATATGGTTAAATATATGCTGCAATGAAAAAACAGAGAAAAACTACACTTCAGCTAATAAACATACAATTCATTGATGTGTTATACTTCAGTTCTGAAGAATGGCTGGTAACTGGACACATAATGTGTGCGGTGTGTGTGTGTCTATGTATGTGTGTTTTGGGTGCGTGTACATGTGCGATTGAAGTAGTATAGTATTGTCAAAGTGCAATGTGATATATGAGTTTTATTTGAAATTCTAGATAAAACACTAAAAAAGTGCAATGTGTATGGCTCAAATTCAATAAAATAGTTAAAATAAATGTTTGAAAACTAATTCACCAAAAGATATCAAGAAGGAGGAACATAACACAAGAATCACAATAAAAACAAAGGTGGATGATACAGATAGACAACAAATGCCAAGATGTACACTTTCAGCCATGCTGTTCATTACATTATGTACAAATAATTTAAATGCTCTCATTAGAAAACTTTGGGGTGGCTCCTGTGGCTCAAATGAGTAGGGTGCTGACCCCATATGCTGGAGGTGGCATGTTCAAATGCAGCCCCAGGCAAAAACTGCCAAAAAAAAAAAAAAAAGACAAAAGTTTAAGACCTAAAAAGAAAGATTCAATTATATGTTGTTATATCTTAATTCAATAAAGAACAATAAGCCAAGACCACGTGGTCATTTACATTTCATAGCTTACGTTCTCTTGGCAAGAATCTGAGAGATAATGCAGAGAGAAAAACACAGGAAGAGAGAGACTGACCATTTACTATTTGACAAATGACTATTTCAGTAAGAAATGAAAGCAGAAGAAAGTTTGAAATTTGGAATCATGGTGTGATATGCTTATATTAAGGAAAAGATAATAAATGAAGGACTTTATAAGATAAATAGCAAAAGATTCATATACAAAGTTTTCTAGGTATTATTTATAGTTTGTAAAAAAAGAAAATTAAGTGTCCCACACCAGAAGAATGATAAATTACAATATTGTATAACTATTGTAAACTTTTATGTAGCCATTAATATAGTGAGTTCAAATAGTATTAAACAAAGGAAATATGGTAACAAAGTAACATTCAAAACAAAGTATGATGTGTTACATGTCATAATTTTGTAAAAACATGTAAAAAACTAATTTTTAACTGAATACATAAAACATACTTGGGCTTTTACTTTTTGTATTATGTTTTTCTATATTCCCTATGATTTTGCAAATAAATTTAATCATTCTATGCACAGTGTAAAAAGAGTTATAAATTAAAAATAAGTATTTCTATTTCCTAAATATGGTTATAAAGATGATTCTAGAGTCTTGTGCACAAAATACATGAAGTAAACAAGTGTGAAATAGGATCTTATAATTAAATTTTGTTCATATGTCTTTATATAGTTGTGCTATAGACCTCTTTTACAGTAGGGTTGCTTATGTTTCTTTTGCAGATGACAAAATTATTTTTAGACAACTTTATCTATTTTGAAAGAAATATTTTTAGCGTCGGTAATTATCAGGGACCTCACACTTATGGTATTCTAATACCATTCCTGGAAGACTAAGACTAGTTTGTGTGAAGCAATAAATTAACAAAAATCATTCTATTTTCCCCATGATTCACTCTTTGTTCTACTTCTAATCTTAAATTTTGGCCAGATATGTTGTCCAACAAGGGATATACAATGTTTAAATTGGGATATGCAATGAGTCAATCATGCTTGAGTAACTCCTGGGAAACTGATAGCTACATAAAACACTACTTAAACGTCATCAACTGGATCCAATTATTCAGATACTTTGTTTAAGCTGCTAAATGAAATCTACTTCCCAATTTAAAGTTTGAAATATTAAAATGCAAATAAGTACCCCTTTCTTGTTTTTCAATACTATTTTATTGGCAAATCATAATTGTGTACACTTATGGGGTACAGTGCGAAGTTTTGTTATACGTATACAGTGTGGTATGATTAAATCAAATGAATTAACTTATCTTTTGCCTGGATTAACTATCATTTTTTGTGGTGAGACATTTTAAATTTACTCTCTTCGTTATTTTGAAGTATACACTCTTATTGAGTATATTCAAATCTATTGCTCTACAATAAATCTCAACACCTGCTCCTCTTGTCTGAATCTTTATACCCTTTGATTAACAATTTCCAACTCCCTACCTTCCCACACGGAACTTCCAGCCTCTGATAATTGACATTATACTCCCCACTGCTATGTGTTTAACAACTTTGTGTTTAACAACTTTTTTTTTCATACATGAGTAAGATGAGGTGGTATTTTTTTCCATGCCTGGCTTCTTTCATCTAGCATAATGTCTCTCCAGATTCATAATGTTGTTGTAGATGACAACATTTCCTGCATTTTTGAAACTCAACATCATTCTATTGTGTAATATATACCCTGGGTGGACACTGAGCTTCACTGGATATCTTGGCTATTGTTGATACTGCTGCAGTGAATGTGGAAGTGTAGTTAACTCTCTGACAGGCTGATTTTGTTTTCTTTGGACATAAACTCAGTAGCGGGGTTGCTGGTGGTTTTGTTTTCTGTTTATTAGGAAATATCCATACCATTTTCACAATGGCTATACTAATTTGCATACCCATCAACAATGCACCAGTGTTCCTTTTCTCCATATTCTCTCCCAAACTTATCTTTCATCTTTATTTATTTATTTATTTATTTTATTTTGCAGTTTTTGGCCAGGGATGGGTTTGAACCCACCACCTCCAGTACATGGGGCCAGCATCCTACTCTTTTGAGCCCCAGGTGCTGCCCAACATCTTTATTTTATTTTTTATTTTTTTTTTTGGAGACAGAGTCTTACTATGTCACCCTCAGTTAAGTGCTGTGGCATCACAACTCACAACAACCTCAAACTCTTGGGCTCAAGCCTCAGCCTTGGGCTCTTGCCTCAGCCTTCCAAGTAGCTGGGACTACAGGTGCCAGCCACAATGCCTGGCTATTTTTTGGTTGGAGTTGTCATTGCTGTTTAGTGGGCCTGGGCTGGACTTGATGCATGCAGCCAGTGTCCTAATCACTGAGCTACAGGCACCGAGCCATAGTTTCAGTTCTTAATGTTAAATTCTTTAATACGTTATGTTCCAAATATCTATGTCTCTATTTTTGTGCCAATACCATGCTGTTTGATCACTATGGCTTCATAGTACAGGCTAAAATCTGGTCAGCTGATACCGTTTGTTTTTATTACTAAGAATTGCCTTGGCTACAGGTTTTTTTGGTTCCATACAAAAAGAAGAATTATGTTTTCTAAGTCTTGAAAGTATGACGTTGGTGTAACCCCAGCAAGAATCGCCCACATCCCAAAGTCTCAAAACTGCAGATGCTGGAGTGGATGTGGAGAAAAGGATACACTTTTACACTGCTGGTGGGACTGCAAACTAATACAACCTTTTTAGAAGGCAGTGTGGAGAAGCCTCAAAGAACTCAAGCTAGACCTCCCATTTGATCCTGCACTCCTATTGCTGGGCATCTACTCAGAAATAAAAAAAAAAATCCTTTTATCTCAAGGACACTTGTACTAGACTATTTACTGCAGGTCAATTTACAATCACCAAAATTTTGAAACAGCCTAAATGACCCCCAACTCAGGAATGGATTAACAAGCTGTGGTATATGTATACCACAGAATACTATTCAGCCACTAAAAAAGATGGAGACATCACATCCTTTGTATTAGCCTGGATGGATGTAGAACACATTATTCTTAGTAAAGCATCACAAGAATGGAGAAGCAAGAGTCCTATGTACTCAATTCTGATATGAGGACAATTAAGGTCCTAGTGGTACCGGATTTTTGATACTGAATTTCCAGGCTCTTGGTCTTGGCAGTTCAAAGAATGAAGCGATGGACCACAGGATAGGTTTTATTCAACAGGTATAAGTGTTACAGCTCTTATAACAAGCCAAACCTCCTTGCAGAGCAGGATCAGTAGTAAGATAGGTTTATATACAAGTGTTACAGCTCTTATAAAGGGGCAAACCTCCTTGCAAGTGTTTACAGTTCTTATAAAGGAGCAAATCTCATAGAGCAGGATACAAGTGTTGCAGAGCCAAACCTCTTTGCTCATCTGCTCTTTTTCCTGAGATCTGTGCTTGGGCTCTTTACTTAGGAGCTTATATAGGGGCAATTGTCCATTGAGCTTCAGGTCTTGAAAATAGACCAATCATGAGTAGGTTTTGAAAATGGACCAATCAGGGATGCACTGGAGGAATTGCCAGAAGTCCATGTGAGGAGACAGCACTGTGCCAGTGTCTTCCCCTGCTCTTGTCTGGTTCTTTTGGCTACTGGAGCCTCTGTTGGGGAAGGGAAGCCCCTCCCCCCCAACTCCCACCTCCACTCCTCGCTTGCCTATGCTCCAGCTTGCTGGTTGCTCTGCTGGCTGCCACCAACACTGTCAAGATGGAGGCAGTAGGTCCTCCAGCCCTGCTAGGCTGAGCTGGCTGGGGTGCCACTTGTCCGGTATCACTAGTACACAGCGGAGGGTGGGGAATGGGGAGAGCTGAGAAGGGGAGAAAAACAGGGGTGGGTGGGGTCAAGGGATGTGGTAAACTTTTGAGGGGAGACACAAATATAAGAGGGTCATTATCTAACAAAAGTAATTCATGTAACCTGGTTCTGTATACCTTCAATGAATCCCCAACAATAATAAAAAAAAAAATCTTTAACACATTTTTTAAAAATGTGGTATGAAAGGACCCAATTTCATTCATTTTGCATGAAAATTCAGTTTTCCAACTATCGTTTATTGAAGAGTCTATCCTCTTCCTTTGCTATTCCTGGTAACTTTATATAAAATCAATTGATTGCACTTATGTAAATGGGTGTATTTATTTGTGGGCTTAGTACTCCGTTCCAGTGTGGGATTTGTTTGTTTTATGACACTACCACACTGTTTGATTCCTCTAGCTTTACAGTGGATTTGAAACCAAGTAACATTTCACTTTAAGGTTTTTTTAGATGTAAATATTTTAATGACAAAACTATCATTTAAAGTTCTAAGTAATTTCATTTTTTAAAATTTAAAATATAAGAGACACTCAACGATATTCCTCAAACAGAGAAGAATACTATGATTATAAGATCCCCAAACGCATCTCTTTTTTTTTACCCTCCAAAATATGAACAATTCAGCATTTTAAAAAATTAATAGTATGTTTAGTAGTAAAATCATTTCATTTCCTGCAGAGAGTAGATTATAGCTCAGTTAAGTTCACATTACATATTTCCTTTCCAGATTTACCATTTTCATTTATCCAATTAAAAAAAAATTAAACAAGTCAGAAAACAGTAAGCTTATATTTCATTTCATTTTATATTCTTCCAGACTACATCATGCTTTGAAATACACACATACATTTTTGTAGGATGAGAAATTTACTCTCAAAACCTTAGACCAATGAGGAGCCAGGTCAGTAAATATTTATTTTATGTAATAATGTGGTTTTCATGAAGACTTAATTTAATTTTACACTTTCTTTAAGGCCTCCTCATATTACTTATGGTTCTGCATAGATAACCACTTTCTCATGCTGCCCAGAATTGAGAGATTTTACAGAATTAAGTACAAAGGAGAACACCCAAGTGTTGGATTTCTCAAGGGAAGTAGAACAGTTCAGAGGTCTATATTTATGCAGAGAACATAAAAATGTATGAGTTCAGCTGTATAATTTTAGCAACAACAAATCACTCTGAAAACATCCTCAAATATTTTTGACATCAGAATACTTCAGACTGAGAATGACCCTATGAAGATAAATCATCTTTCCATGATGATGATGAGCATGATGACTCATGCTGATGAGTCCTACAAGAAACAAAAATTAAAATTACATTTGCCTCCTTCGTAATAGAGTTTCTAGCCTTTTTTTTTTTTATTTAGTTTCCAAGTAAGTGGTTTGTTTGTTTGCTTTTTAAGCTGGAACAAAATAGTGTATGATGATTGAAGAATAGTATATGTTGATCAAAGTTGAAATTTATACTGAGAAGAAAAATAATTACTGCTATTTCAAAATATATCATACCTCTGAATATATCCAGATTATATTTCCATTTTAAAAGTTTTGAATATAGTAAAGGACTATATGAAAAATTTTATAATTGTTCTATAAAATATTTCTAATTTATTCATTTAGCTCTCAAAAACATATTATTCTAAATATATTTATTTTTAAAATTTAGCCAAAATTCAAGATTTCTGTCACACTTGATACTTCTTTTTTTCTCTTTTTTTTATTACCAGCACATAGTCCTGAATAAGACAGTGGTCATTTGTGTCTAAACCAAACTTGTGATATTTGAAGTTTTGATTATTGATATCTTAATCTTTGCTAACATGTTCTAAATCATGTCACCATATATATTTGATTTGATAATGACAAAAGATCAACTATTGAACTGATTTAATTTCTTCTGTGAGTTATTGGCTACACAGACCATAAAAGTATAATTATATTAAACTTTCCTATTGATAAGCTATAAAATCTATGAACCTTAACTCTAAGAATGACTTTACTTTTATTATTCTACCTACAAAATAAATCATTCATATCAAATTGTCTTTTGAGCATAGATTATTGAATAAAATGTTCTTGATTTACATTTCTAGCTCCTTTTTACCTGGCTTGGGTAAGTGAATGAGTTAACTAAGCTTCACTTAATTCACTTTTATAATAAAGCTAATAATTTCCACTTCAAATAATTCATAATAGCATAAAAAACTCTGCACTCATACAAAAATTCAATACATATTAGAATCTTCATTAGTAACTGTATGTTAATTTAGTAATGTATAAAGTACAAATGCCAGCATTAGTTTGAAATGCAACCAAAAAGGTAGGGGCTAAAAATGGTCACATAGCAACGAGGCTTTACTTAGACAAGAGTACTGTAATAGAAGACTCTGAATAAAACTAACTTTAATTCCTTAAAAGCCTGATTTTTTCTTTAGTTGATAGTTATATCATGTTTCAAAATTTCTACACTATTAAGAATAGAGTATGAATGTTTTTACCACAACAAATAAGTAAGCAAGGATATGGTTATGTTGATCAGTTAGTTATAAGCATTCGACATTGTATATCAAATCAGCACATTGTATCCCATAAGTACATTAATTTAATGTACATAGTTATGATTTAATAAAGAATTTAAAAATAAATAAATAAATAAAAATGGAAACAATCAAACAAAAGAGACAATTGGTCTTGTCACCTGATCTATGTCCATAAATGGCTATGACATGGACTGGTAGATGTCCCCAAATATCCATTCCCCCTCCCATTTTCCTTTTGTAATCAACCTGAATGTTTAGCTGGGCATTTGGTCATCCAAAATAAAGATTACATTTCCCAGGTCCCTTTCTCCCCCACCCCCAACTCCTTGTAGCTAGGAATGGCCATGAGGCTAAGTTCTAGTCAGTGAAATGTAAGCAGATGACCTGAGTACAAAGCTAGAAGATGTCCTCAAAGCGAGGGAGTACATCTATCTGTCTTTCTTTGCCCTTCTCTTCTCCTGCTATCTGCAATGTAGAACTATGGCCAGAGCTCCAGCAGCCATCCAGGCATGAGGTAGAAGCCACCTGCTGAAGACCAGAGGGATGAAAAGAGCCCAGGTCAGTGCCCTTGCAGGACTGCACCCACCCAGCACTGCCAGCCTCTGAAACTCACTTCTATGACAAAGAACATCTATGTTGTTTAGACCATTTCAATTTTTCTGTCACATGCAGCCAAACCTAATTCCAATTGATCTAATGGCTTCCATTTATCAGCTCTAAAATAGAATAAATCCATTTTGGCAGGCAAAAGACAAAAAAAAAAAAAAGTGCTGTCATAACAATAGTCTTATTTTAAATATATGCATATATTTAACAGACAGTTGAGCTAGGGCCCATGGTAAAATGATCAAATAAGACTCACAGAAATTTCATCCTGTGTCCAACATTACTAATACATTTGAGCAAAGAAGGAAGCCCAGCAGAGAAAGGGAAACTGAACATCCCATATGGGTCCTTAGGTCCTTCCTTCATCCATCTAACACACCCACAATGAGCCAGAGTTAGAAGGACCTTCTAAAGGAGGTTTCTATGCCCCCTCACAAAGTGGACAATGTTTAGATTATGAACTATCTCCATCTTATATTACCTTAGATATTTTTCCCTTACTATAGGATGTCTTTTTTAAAAAAATTCAAAATATTTTGTGGGTATACATGTGCATGGCTACATGGATCACTTTTTAATGCTAAAGTCAGGGGTACAAGTGTGCCCATCATCCAGATACTATTCATCCTACCTATTAGGTAGGTTTTCATGAATTCTGTCCCCATCCCACTCCTTGATTTCAACCATGTTTTACTTCCCTCTATGCAAATGCCTGTTATCAGTTAGTTCCAATTCAATAGCTAGTACAGGTGGTTTTACATTTTCCATTCTTTAGACACCTCACTTAGGATAATGGTTGCCTGTTCCAACAAAATGTCGGAAAGCCATTAATTCATCCTTTATTATAGCGCAATATTATTCCATGGTGCATATATATATGTATGTATATATATATATATATATATATATTCCATGGTGCATATATATATATGTATATGTATGTGTATATATATATATATATATGTATATATATAAAATACCTTTTTTTAATCCACTCATGGATTGATGGGCATTTAAATTGATTCTACGTCTGTGCAATTGTGAATTGTGCTGTAATAAAAATTTGAGTGCAGGGTCTTTTTGATAAATGACTTATTTTCCTTTGGGTGGATAAATACACAGTTGTGAAGTTGCTGGACCAAATAGTAGGTCTGCTTTCAGTTTTTTTAAGTAATTTCCATACTGCTTTCCATAGAAGTTATACTAATTTGCAGTCCCACCAACAGTGAGTAAGAATTCTTTCTCTATGTACCATGCTAACATCTTTTGTCTTTGGACTTTTTAATAAAACACATTCTATCTGGAGTAAGGCACTATCTCGTTGTGGTCTTAATTTGCCTTTTTCTGATGCTTAGTGATATTGATCAATTTTTCAAATGATTATTGGCCATTTGTCTATCTTCTTTTGAAAAGCTTCTGTTTATGTCTTTCACACACTTTTAAATAGGATTGTTTTCTTCTTGCTGATTTTCTTGAGTTCTTTGTGGATTCCTGTTATTAGCCCTCTATCAAATGTAGAGTTAGTGAGCATTTTCTCTCTTTGTGTAGCTTGCATATTGCTCTTTGATTATTGCCTTAACTGTGCAGAAGCTTTATAATTCCATCAAGTCCCATTTTTTTATATTATTGCTGGGAGTGCCTTTAGTTTTTTTTTTTCACAAATCCCTTGCCTAGGCCTATATTTAGAAGACAACTCCCTAAACTTTTCTTCTATAATTCTTGTGGTTTTATGCCTTACATTTAAGTATGTTATCCATCTTGAATTATATTTTGTGAGTAGTGAGAGAGACACACCCTGTGTCATTCTTCTGTGTGTCGCTACCTAACTTTCCCAGTACCACTTATTGAACAAGGCTTATTTTCCCCAGTACATAGTGTTCTTGCTTCCTCAAAGATCAGTTGGCTATTTACAGATGGAACAAACAGGTCATCCAGATACAGAATGCCTTTCAAGTTTAGCTTAAACACCAAGCTGCTTTTTTAAACACCACATATTTCTGATTGTAAGGAACTAAATATATTATTGATTTTCTCCAGAGTGAACTGAAATAAACACTTGGTTTACAGAATTCACTAATAAAAAAACTTCTGGTTGATTCTTTATTCCTTGACAGTAGGCTCCATAAGTGACTCTCTGAGTGAATAAAAACCAATTGCCATATTATGTTATATTCACATGATTATACAAATGGAATCTCTTTGATTCAACAAAACTAATTAAGAAAATCTTATAAGAATACAAATACAGTTGAACTTCCACAGTTCACCACCTCCCTACACTGACTAGTTCCTTAAGCTGAATTTATTTTTATAGACCAGATATAGACCATTTGTGTGGATTAGTACAACAGACTTAGTTTTATTTCCTTTTTTTGACAACCTCCAAATGATGACCAGGTTATTACAGTCCCTTGGGTGGTCAACTTACAGAGGTTCTACTGAATATGATGTTACTTTGGAGCTAAATGAACACATAGTTATTGTAACTGTCTTCACACTGTGAATACCATGGCAATTACTTGGAAATTTTAGCTTTTGGCATAACCTTCCCCATATTTTTCCTGAAAATCCAAGTACTCATTTCTAAATCTGCACTTCAATGGAGGACAAACTCTGATAAACACAAAATCATATAGGTAGGCATAGTTATTGGGAGCTTTTGCTTGTAATGGTCTTAGTGATGAAAAGTTAAACCTAAAAGTCAAGACAAAATGATAGGAGGTAGACATCTCCATGGTGCCCTAATGAATTATCATCTGGAAAAGCACACATCATATGTCAGGAATTTTATGAACTTCAAATCAATATAAACTTCAAATTTCAGCATGAGAGGCATTCTTTACTTTTCCAGTTTATTTTCTGGTTCATGGATGAGTAACCCACATGAATGCAACTAGCCCAGAGAGTCCCTTGGGGATATACGTGTATACGGGTGTGAACAAAATCAACTTCTCAGCACCCACCAACACTCCATCCTACTATGGTGAGGAGACATTTTGTTAATTTTCAAAAACAGTATCTGTTAGATTTAAAGTAAATGCTAAAAATAACATTCATTTCAACTCACAGAGTAATATCTTATTCCAACATTTTTTAAAATCTCCACAAGAACTAATTGGTATTACTTTAAAGGCAAGTAGGAGAGAGAATTCTCCAATCAAAGAGTTATTTAAATATGTGTAACTCTTGAAGAGTAATGAAGAGAATTTTAATTTAGAGGTGTGCCTCCATTTTATCTTGAAAATCAAACTCCAATATTAGTATATAAAATGATTGATGATAATAAATATTTTTATTATATAAAAATGATATTAAAACACAAAATATTCAAGTCACATCTTGTTCCTGGAAACTTAGCATGGCTGTTAATAGCTTGTACTTCTAGGAGAGTAGAGTTTTGGGGTATGTTTGTTGTTGTTCTATGCAAGTAGCAATAACATATATGTGACATGAGTGGTGTTTACCTCACTTGGTGTATAGTTCTAAGGAAATTATTCTGCAAAATAGACAATAAACTCAAGAGTTCATAAGGAATCTAAGGAAAAAGTAATGAGGAAGGGCAAAACAGAGATATAGTAAATTGCTATTATATGGATTTGGGTTTATGGAACAGCTTGGATTGCGAAAAATCTCCGAAGGTCAGGTGTTCAGGAAGATTGTAATAAGGCAAATGTTTAATAAGAATGTGAAATTCTACTACTTGTCACCTACTTGTATGTATATTAGGCCAGGGAAAGGTAAATGGTAAATTAAAAAGGAAGTAAGGGAGGTTGACACTAAGATTTGGAATAATACCAAATAGAAATAAAGAATAGACAGAAGAAAAATATCAAAAAATTGGTATGATTAAAGTAACAGTTTCTTTGAAAGAAAAAATTTCTCCAGAATCCATCAGAATGAATAATTTTAAGATAATACTAACTAATACAGGAGTTATATTTTCAAATATTGAAGGTTGATAACACTGTAATATTAGCAATATTAAATAAATGCTATCTATCTACCAGCCACTGAACTTTACATGGGATATATTTTTGAGTGTCACAGAAGTCATATGAAGTATTATGTTTTTATTTGTGAAGTAATCAAAACACATTATGCTAAAGATTTATACAAGTTAGCAGTAGAAGTATAGGAATGTGTGTGTGTGTATATGTGTGTGTGTATGTGTGTATGCCATGCACACTCCAGTGAGAAATAAGCTACGGTATTTACATTAATATGAGATAAAGTAGGTCTCAGAACAAGAGGTGTTATCACAAATAAACATGGACAAGCATAATACACCCAAGAAACAGAACCTCAAAATACAGGAAGGAAAAATTAATAGGATTAAAAAAGGAATGAGCAAATCTGTATATATTTAGAGGCTTCCACATTCTTTCCTCAGTAACTGATAAGTAGACAGAAAACCAGTAAAGATATAGAAAATGCAAACATTAGCAACCTAATTGGTGTATAGATTCAGTACAGAACACTGAAGCCAAGAAGTAAAGAATACATATTTTTTCTAAAAGTGAACATGTTACAGTCATTAAGATATGTCATATTCTGAGCTGTAAAGACCCAATTAAAAAATTTATAATAATTCATACAAGATACATTCTTCAGTGAATGCAATCCAATTTAAGTAGAAATTAATAATCCAAAGATATCTTGGAAATTCTCAACATTTAGGAAGTAAAAGATGTATATGTATACATGTAACTCATGGAATCTTATGGAAAAATTAAAATACTTTTGATGTGTATGATAAATATGAAGGGCACAGCTAAAGCAATGCTTAGAAATTTATTGCATGACATTAATTTTGTAAAATAAAGATTTAAAATTAGTAATCAAAGAATATGTTTTCAAAACTATGAGAGTAAGATCAAATTAAACGTCAATCACAAGGGAGAGAATGGTAAATATGAGAGCAGAAATCAAGGAAATTAAAAACAGAACAACATAAGATATAATACCAAATTTAAAACTGGTTCTTGGAAAAGGTTAATAAAATCAATAAGTGTCCAGCCAGACTGACAAGTAAAGAAGAGGATAGGTGTATATTACCGTGACTATATACAAATGGAACATCAGTATAGACACCACAAATAATACATGAATAATTATACGATGATATGGCTAATGCTTTAAAAAATTTAAAGTAGAATATTTTAAAACTATCAATAGTAACTCAAGAAAAAATATTGTTAACAGTACTCAATTTCTTAAAGTAATATAATCTATAATTTAAAACCATCCCACATACACAGCTCCAGGCATGCCACATATTGCTGATGAAATCTCCCAAATATTAAAGGCAGAAAAAATAATAATAATAATTATACATAATTCCTTCCAGGAAATATAATAGGAAAAAATTTTTTCCAACATACTTTATGGGCCCAGCATTAACCTAATATAAATTCTGAAAAAGAAAAATTGGACATTGCCAAAAGAAACTACAGACAAATACTCTTAATTACACATATGCAAACATCCTCAAAGTATTAGCAAATTCAATCCAATAAAATACAAACAGAGAATACAGCATAACAATGAAGAGTATCCTAAGAATGCACAGCTAGTTCAATATTCAGAAGCCAATCAATATAATTCATTAAAACTAAAGAAAAAAGGCAAATGGTATTTAAATGATGCATAAAATCATTTTTTAAAAGTTCACTACTCTTTCATGTAAAGGTCAACATTAGAAAGGAAATATTAAAACTCATATATTTGCAATGTATAATAGTGTACATTGGAATCCTAAAGGATCTGTACTTTTACATAGTTAACAACTTATTTAGCAAGGTCACATGCTAAAAGTTGTTTGAAAAAAAATCAATTGTATTTCTATATCCAAATGGTGAAGAATTGGGATCTATTTTTTTTAATCATACCATATACAATAGCACCCCAAATATGAAATACATAAGTCTAACTCTAATAATATCAATGTAGGATTTGCATGCTGAAATCCACAAAACACTCTTGAAAGCAATCAATTAAAGGCTGATTAAACAGGGAGATATATTTATGGAAAGGAAAAATGCCCAGTTGTTTTTAGGATGCCATTGGTCTTCGATTTGATCTATAATTGCCGTAAAATGTCAGTTATAATTCTAGCAGGGTTTTTTTCCCATAAATATTTGAAAAATAAAATTTTCCTAAACTTTATATGAAAAGGTAGAAGAATTATAATTGACAAAGAAATTAAATACCAAAACCAATTGTGACAGAAGTTAAAGTTAAGGACTCATCATACTTAAATAGAACTTACCATAAAAGTAATAAGGATAGTGTGATATTGGTGAAATAATTAACATATAGGTCAATGGAACAAGATTAGTCCACAAATAGACCCATTTGGATCCAGTCAATAGGTTTACCACAGCATTGTGAAGGCAATCCAGTGACAAAAAGATTGTCTTCTGACAATCTGGTAATTGCTTCTGATAATTACCAGAGGCTGGTAATGTATAAAGAAAATGGATTTATTTGGCTTACTGTTCTGCAGGTTGTACAAGCAGCATAGTGTCAGGCTCTCCTTTTGATGAGGGCCTCAAGCTGATTCTACTCAGGATAGAAAGAGAAGGGGAATCTGTAGCTACAGAGATCACACAGAGAGAAGCAACAGAGAGAGCAGAGCATAGAGGTGCCAGGCTCCTTTAATTCCTAGCTCTTGCAGAAACTAAGAGTGAGACTCACCCCTCATGCCTGGAGGGCATTGATCTATCCGTTAGGGATTTGTCCCTATGAGACAAACACCTCCTATTAGGCTCCCACTTCTGACTTTGGGAATTAAATTTCAATATGTAATTTGGATGGGACAAACATCCAAACTATAGCATCTGACAGATGTTCATGTGCAAAACATGAACCTTAACCTAGATCTCACAATTTATATAAAATCACTTCAAAATAGGTCATATACTTATGTATAGAATTTCAAATTTTGGTAGTAAATAGAATATTTCTTACAAGTTTGTGTTAACTAAAAGAATTCTTAGATATACTTATGGAAAGTAGTATACATAAAAAAATTCATTGGACTTTATCAAAATTAAAATCTTTTGCTGTGCAAAAGAAATCATTGAGAGAATGAAAATATTTGTAAATCCCATTATTGGATAACAATACTTATATCTATAATAAGGAACTCTCAAAACACAACAATAGGGAAACAAATAACCCAGCATATATATGGGTAAAGAAATTAAATAAAAACTGCAGCGAAGAAAATACCTGAATAACATATGATTATATGAAAATACTCTCAATTTCGTTAATATTTAGAGACTTGCAAATTAAAACTGCATTGAAATACCACTGCTCATCTATTAAAATGCCACCTCCCTGCCAAAAATTAAAATAATAATTATATAATAATAAATACACTACAATACCAAGTCATGGGGAGGATTCCAGAGCCAGAGCAACCAGAACTCTCACATTGCTGTTGTGATTTCAAACTGGGAGAGCCATCCTGATATATACTTTAGCAGTTTCTTACAAATAAATAAGACATATGCATAATTGAAGTATTATACTCCTACATATTTACCCCAAATAAAGGCAAATTTATGGTCACATAAACCTTAAATGTTACTTATCCTCACTCAAAACTGAAAGGGAATACCACGGAACGATAAATGAGAGCAACTATTAAAACATGAAACAAAGATACTTGTATCAGAATGTTTATTGCAGCCCAATTTATAATTGCTAGGTCATGGAAGAAGCCCAAGTGCCCATCGACCTGCTAATGGATCAATAAATTGTGGTACATGTACACCATGGAATATTATGCAGCCCTAAAGAAAGATGGAGACTTTACCTCCTTCATGTTTACATGGATGGAGCTGGAAAATGTTCTTCTTAGCAAAGTATCACAAGAATGGAAGAAAAAGTATCCAATGTACACAGCCCTATTATGAAACTAATTTATAGTTCTCAAATGAAAGCTACAACCTAATTCTAGCCCAAGAATATGGGAAGGGTGTAGGAGAGGGGAGGGGAGAAGGGCAGATGCGTGTGGGTGGATGACTGGAAAGATCACCTATATGGTCTGTCGAACAAAGGTACTTATAAATGTTTTAACACAATAACTAAGTAAATGACACAAAGTCTATGTTAACCAGTTTGATGAAAATATTTCAAATTATATATGAAAACACTACACTGTACCCCATGTTTGCATTAATGTA
>CAUYTI010075806.1:0-10255 GCA_963575145.1 Galago senegalensis | reverse complement strand
GCTATTTTTTGGTTGTAGTTTGGCCGGCACGGGTTTGAACCCGCCACTCTCGGTATTTGGGGCTGGCACCCTACTCACTGAGCCACAGGCACCGCCCCTTCCAGCTTCTTTGGATTACGGTGCTGGCATAACCACCTGAGGCTCCAGTTTATCCATCCACCTTCTGTTTCTTCTTGTCTCTCCCGAAGAACCACCCACCCACATCACGCTAAGATCACCCTCAGCCAGGCTGCGGCTCAGAAATAACATGGGAAATGATGGAGTCCTGGGATCAGAGGACCTGTCTTACCTCCCCGTCCCGGGTCTCAATTGTCTTGATCAGAACCATCTTCCGGCTGTGGCTGTCTTGGGAAGGCTCCACCTCAGGCACTGGAGAGAACAGGACAAGGGGTGGGAGTGGAAAGCCTTGGGATTTCTCTCCTTTTATGCTCCCACTCCCATCCTCAAGGGCAGAAGTGGGGCGGGGCTTGAGGGGTGGGTAGGGGCAGGCATAGGTCAGGTCTGGACCGTCTCATGAAGAGAACAAATCCCTGAAAGAGCCAGAGCAAAAGTTCGATCAGCGCAGAAGTGCACAAGTAAAAACCCGACGTGGAAGACTCACCAGTGGTCTTTATATTCAAGGAGGCAAATGAATGGACAGGCACGGAGATCCTGGAGGTAATGCGCGTGGTCAGCGTCCCTGGGCAGGCCACGCCCCTCTCCTGCGTCTAGTCCCAACCTCTTCCTGCCACGCCACACCCCGGCCCCAGCCCCTTACCGGCTCTCCTCGCCCTCCAGCAGCTTGCGGTAGGTGGCGATCTCGATGTCTAGGGCCATTTTGACGTTTAGGAGCTCCTGGTACTCACGCAAGTGCCGCGCCATCTCTTCCTTTAGCTGCCGCAGCTCCTCCTCGAGCCGCGCAGCTCCTGCCTGGTACCCGCCCGCCTCCAGGGCGAACTGCTCCTCCAGCTCCCGCAGCTGTCTGAGCAGCGCTTCGTTCTAGGGCGGGGGCGAAGGGGAGCCAGTCAAGGGACCCTTCGTCGTCCGCTCCCTGGGCTTGGGCGCGCAGCTCCGAACTCACCGTGCCGCGAAGCCCATCCACCTCGCATGTCAGACTCTGGATCTGGCGTCGGGACTCGTTCATCTCCAGCTTGGCCTGGCGCAGGGCCTCGTGGTTCCGATTGGCGGCATCGGATAAGTCCGCGTACTGCGAAACAAGGGCGGGGCGACCTGGGCTTGAGCCGGCCAGGACGCGCCGCACCAACTCAGCGCTTCCCTCCTAGACCCTCACGCGCTCTCCCACCTTGGACTTATACCACTCCTCCGCCTCCTGCAGGTTCTTCGCCGCAATACTTTCGTACTGTGCTCGGATGTCCCTCAGGGCTGCTGTCAGCTCTGGCTTCACAGTTGCTTCCACCTCCACCTGCTGCACCTGCTGGCTCTCCACGCTCATCTGCAGGTCTCGAAGCTCCTACGGCCCAGGACAGGCAGTGGACGACCCGACAGCGCAAATCCCACGCGGGGCCACGCAGTTAGAGCACATAGAAGAGAAGAAATACTTGAATGAACAGAAGTGGGTACCAGGGAGTGCAGCGACCCCAGGAAGACGCTCCCTGCGGTCTGGTAGCTCTAATGCAGCTGCCAGGTCACAAGGGTCCAGCCTTGCTTTCTGCCACCAGGTGGCGCAAGGGCGGGAGTCAGACCACCTGTGAAGGGGTTGAGTGACAGTCTACCCCGCCAATCTCACTTCTTATCCTCAGGCAGATTCTGCCATTCCACTCGTCAGCCTCCTCCAGAGCTTCCTCTACGCAACTCCAGCGAGACCACCCCCTCTAACTTTCGAAGCCACCCTTGACACCTGGGTCCACCCACCTCCTCGTGCAGCTTCTTGAGAAACTCAATCTCATCCATCAAAGACTCAATCTTGCGCTCTAGTTCCAGGCGGGACAGGGTGGCATCGTCCACGTCCTTTGCGGGGTGGCAGTGGGGTTCAAGAGAAGGGAGGCGTTAGGCTAAGGAAGGGTCAGGTCTTTCCGGCCTGCTTCTGGAGAGGTCTGGTTACACCAACCCTTACACACCCACCGATGCCAGTCCTGGATACTCAGGTTGCGGGTAGGGATGAGGAGGTGGAACTGTAAGGAACCCCAGCTCACCTTGCGGAAGAGCACGAGGTTGTGCTCCGCATCCTCCCTCTTGCGCGTCTCCTCCTCCAACCTGAGGAGAAGGAGGCGCAGAGACAGTTGCAGGATTAAGGCCCTCAGCTCTCACCCCAGACAGTGCCCCCCAGCTTCAGGGTTAGATGCTGCTGCTGCCCAGGACTCTACGGGGAAAGCTTCAGGCTGCCTGATGTAATGGATCCCACTTTCTCACTAAAGGGCTGGGAGCTGACAAGGTCTCCTTAGTACACTGGGGAGGCATAGATACTCCTCCCACACCTCTTCAGAATCTCAGAGCCAAGTGAGGGTTTGGAGCCCACGGGCGAAAATGCTGCCTATACACATTGGGTTGATAAGGGGAGCCACGCCCTTGGGCTGCTGATTGGGAAGGGAGGAGGGAGAGGAGCAGCCGCTCGACGGCCGCCGCCCAGTCCTGCCCCCTGACCTCTGCTTAAGAGCTGCCAGGTCCTCCGCCAGCCCGTCGCGCTCCACCTGCACCCGGTCGCGCTCGCGTCCCAGTAGCTCTAGCTCTCGCCGCAGCTCGCGCAGCTCCTGCTGGCACAGCTGGTCCGCGCGCGCCGGCTCCTGGCCCCGGGCCTGACTAAGCTCCCCACGCAGGGCCGCGTTCTGCTGTTCCAGGAAGCGCACCTTCTCAATGAAGTTAGCGAAGCGATCGTTAAGCTCCTGCAGCTCCTGCTTCTCATTGCTGCGTGTGGCCAGGAACTCCTGGTTGAGGGCCTCAGCCATGGAGAAGTCGAGGCGCTCCGAAGGCAGGCGCAGGAGGGCGCCGGCGCCTGCCCGGGGGCCTCGGAAGCTGCCCAGGCGTACAGAGTAGCTCGGGGACGCTGAGCCCAGCAGGCGGCTGCTGGAGAAGCGGGAGCTGGACGAGTAGGAGAAGGCCCCGGGGGATAGTGAGGGCGGTGGCCCGAAGGTGCGGCGGTATGAGGTGGAGCTGACGCCGGCCCGGAGGCCCGACGGGTGGTGGCTCATGGCGGCCGAAGATGGGCAGTTACCGTTCGCAGCTAGGCCGGGGGCTGGGAAGGAGCCTCAGACCGCTGCCAGGCGGCTTTATAGCCTTGCGGTCTCAGGGGGGGCATGGGCAGCTCCTCCCACTGGCCTGACAGCCCGGGAGAGCGGGGCTGTGTGGGGAGGGGGATGCCCCACCCCTGCGGAACAGCACCCTCTGGTTGCTGGTGCTCTGCCTACTTGGTTCCCCTGTTGCTGGCAGGGAAGGAAGCAGGGATGACAACCACATTCAGGCCAGGGTCAGCACCTTCCAGCAAGCATCGGAAGCTGGAGCTTAGGGTGGGAGGGCCTGACTCCATCTGGGGTACCTGTCTGAAAGAGCTGGTAAAAATTAGGGGACAGGAGGACCTAAGGTTAAAGTGCAGACTTCTGGCACATGAGTGGGGAGAAGGCCAGGTGGGTAGAGTTGGCCTGGCTTAGGCCCCAGAGCTTATGCCCCAACCTGTCTCCTAAATGCTGGACTGTACTTTCACTTGCTGTCAACTACCCACTCCTTCACCATGCCTAGAGTGAATTGGGGGACAGGAGAGCAGAGGTAGAGGGGCTGAGGAAGGGCTGGTCACTACCTAATCCCCAGGGCCAGGGGGAAGGGTTGGTGTCTGGCTGCCAGCTATGCGGCTAATGGACTGACCAACCCCCTCCCCCTCTCCTGAACACTTGGCCCAGCAGAGGTTGCCTGCTGATGTTTCAGCCTTAAAGACACAGTCCCCAAACCTGGACTACCCCAACAGGGTGGGAACATCATAGGTGGGAACATCTGGATCCCACTGGAGAGTGTCTGTGCCATGCCAGAAGCCAGCTGAATGGCTGCTGTATGCTATCTGGGTTTACTGGATTCCCCCTGCCCCCCACGACTGCTCAATCACGGGCCTTCCGGGAATGAGAGTGATTCTTGAGGTAGGGAGGGGAGGGGGCTGAGGGCCAACAGCTGCTGCCAAGGTTGAAAGATGGATGGACCAGCAGGCACCAGTTTCCAGTATGGAGGAGTTGCAGGTACCCAGGGATGGGTGGGGCTGGTTGAGAAGAGGTAGGAAAAGAGAAGGCACCCATCCTCAAGGGCAGAAAGAAGAGAGAGAAGGCTCCAGAACAGACCCACAAACGTGCACACAGGTGCATACACATGATCCCATGTACCTATATGAACTCTCATTATACACAGAAACACACAAACACAAGGCCACACATCCCTTCATACCTTCCCCCACCCTAGAGTTAGTGAAAAGGCTGATTCTGGCCTTTGTATGTCAGCACTAGCTGCCCAGGGTGGACAGGCAGGCCTAGGTGGACAGGCAGCAAGGACAGTCTGCAGGAGCCGGATGCTGATGCCTGTTGGGTCTGCCAGGAGCCCTGGGGCTGCTGCTGTGGCCAGGGACTCTAGACCTCTCCTGTAGGATGGATCTGCCTCAAATTGGACCTGAGGATGAGAGTTGTATGTCTGGGGAAGTAGGTTTGGAGCTCCAGGCTGGATCTCTGTCTGGGGATGAGGAGGGCGGCTCCCTGGCTGGCCAGTTCATCCGTATTGCAGGGCAGAGGACCCCTCCCCCCACTGTGCATCCTCTGAGATGGGTCAGAGCCAACGCCCGCCTGCTCGCATCCCTACCCGCCTTCCTTTCCTCTCTAGGCCCCTCCTTCCTTCTGGGCCATTAGTCTCTCCCTGCACAGCTGCCAGGTCCTTCTCCTTGATTGGGTCTGGTTTGGTTGTCAGGGGAATGAAAAAAGGGAGGATGGGAGAGAGGGAACGGATGGATAAACCAAGGCCTGTCCCCTCCTTCCCCTTCCTGAGAGTGGGAAGGGGTAGGGTTCTACCTGGGATAGAAATGGAGGGGAGGGGGGCTTGGCAGGATTGAGGAAGAGACTAGGGAAAGCTTAGTGCTTTCTGCTGCAGCCCCGGAGACTGTTGGTCTGAAGCCGTATCCCAGCCTTGCCCCCCACCCAGGAGCAAACTGGGAGCTTGCACTGCTGGGGAAGGTAGGTAGGGCATGGGGAGGACAACTCAGTGTCTGTATAGAGAGATGGTGATAGTCTGGGCCTTTGCCTATAGAAGTGGCTGGGCCTGGGGAGTTCCCGATGGAGTTCCCATCCCCTCCCTTGCCTAAGTGGCATCTCACCACCCAGGTGCCTCAAGGGAGAGGGGCTCTGGGACGTATGGGGTGAGCACAGCTGGACCGTGTGGGAGAGGCAGCTCCTCCCAACTCAGCAAGAGCAGGCCTGGGAGATCTTGGGACAGGAAAAAAGGTAAGAAAAGAGTTTCAGTTAGGAGATGGGGCTCTGGCATCCAGCTGCCATGGCTTCATCTGATCCTACCACTCTATTGTAGGAATTAAGGCTCATTGTTATGGCCCTCTGTGAAATGGGGGTTCTATCTTACAAAGCTGTTGTGAGGACTAAATGAATAAATACATGTATGTTTAGGACGCACACAGTAAAGGCTGAAAATATAAGATAGTTGTATTACAACTATTATTATTAAACTCCCTTGTGATATTATCATCCCACAAGGGTCCGGGTTTGTTTCTTTTGGATTGTTCTCACTAGTGGCTGGGAGCAGTGCTGGATGCAAGGTGGAAGGAACCCAAATACTTTCTGACTGATGGGTAGATGGGAAGGTGGCCTCATCCTTTGTGTACAGAGACTCTGGATGGACTGCTTGGGTTCAATCATTGCTACTCAATTTAATTAGCTATGTGCTTTGGGTTTTAGTAAATGATTTAACCTCTGTTCACTCCATTTTCCTTATCCATCAACGGGAATGATAATACTATTACCTAGCTCACAGCATGGGGAGGATTAAGTGAGTTACAATATGTGAAGTATTTAGTACTTGACACTTAGTACATGCTATAGAAATATTGCCCATTATTATTATTATCCCTCTGCCTCCTGCCTCCCTTGCTGCTCTGGTGAAAGCGTGCCAGTGGTTCTTAACCTTCCTAATGCTGCAAACCTTTAATACGGGTCTTCATGTTGTGGTGACCCCCAACCATAAAATTATTTTTGTTGCAACTAATTTTATGGTTCGGGGTCACCACAACATGAGGACCCGTATTAAAGGTTGCAGCATTAGGAAAGTTGAGAACCACTGGTTTAGAGAGAAACAGCAGTGGGGTGTGTTCAGGGGTTTGCAAGGAGGGTGAGCAACAAAGTTTAGATTACTGGCAAGAGTGCTACTAAATGACGAGTCATGACCTCAAAGCTGGATCAGGAGGGGCACATAGGCAAGAGAGAGTGGGATATGGAGAGAGTAAAGAGATCTATATCCAGGCTTGGTGCCTGTAGCTCAGCAGCTAGGGTCCCAGCCACATATACCAGGGATGGTGGGTTCAAATCCAGTCCAGGCCTGTCAAACAACAACAACTACAACCAACAAATAGCCAGGTGTTATGGTGGGCACCTGTAGTCCCAGCTACTTGGATTGTTTCTTTTGGATTGTTCTTGCTAGTGGCTGGGAGCAGTGCTGGATGCAAGGTGGAAGGAACCCAAATGCTGAGGCAAGAGAATCACTTAAGCTAAAGAGTTTGAGGTTGTTATGAGCTGTGATGCCACAGCACTCTACCCAGGGCAACAGCTTGAGACTCTATCTCAAAAAAAAAGAGAGAGAGAAAGATCCATACCTGGACTCCCAGGCAAGGCAAAAGAACAGTCATAGTGCAATGACCATGCCATGCTCTTCCCAGCCTTACCCCTCTGCTCTGGCACATCCCTAATTACTTGTAACTAAGTATCATTTGGGGTCTCTCTGGCTCTTGGTCTAGCACTACCTTAAATGTCCACTCCACATCTAGAGAAAGTCTGAAGTCCTTCCCAACATTCATTTACTTTCCTAAGTGTTATCTCCTTAAGTCCCAGCTCTAGAAGGACACAGATGGTGGTTCACACCTATAATCCTAGCACTCTGGAAGGCCAAGGAAAGTGGATTGCCTGAGCTCAGGAGTTTGAAATCAGCCTTGAGCAAAAACAAGACTCCATCTCTAGGCTCGGCGCCTGTGGCTCAAGTGGCTAAGGCACCAGCCACATACACCTAAGGTGGCAGGTTCGACTCCAGCCTGGGCCTGCCAAAACAACAATGACGGCTGCAACTAAAAAATAGCCAGGCATTGTGGCAGGCGCCTGTGATCCCAACTACTTGGGAGGCTGAGGCAGAGACTCTCTTGAGCCCAGGAGCTGGAGGTTGCTGTGAGCTGTGATGCCACAGCACTCTACCCAGGGGGACAGCTTGAGGCTCTGTCTCAAAAAAAAAAAAAAGACTCCATCTCTAATATGGTGGTTGTCTGTAGTCCTAGCTACTTGAGAGGCTGAGGCAAGAGGACCACTTAAGCCCAAGAGTTTGAGTTTGCTGTGAGCTAAGATGCCATGCATTCTAATGAGGGTGACCAAGTGAGACTCTGTCTCAAAAAAAAAAAACAAGTCCTGGGTGGCGCCTGTGGCTCAGTGAGTAGAGCACCAGCCTCATATACCAGGGGTGGCGGGTTCAAATCCAGCCCTGGCAAAACTGCAACAAAAAAATAGCTGGGCGTTGTGGTGGACGCCTGTAATCCCAGCTACTCGGGAGGCTGAGGCAAGAGAATCGCCTAAGCCCAAGAGCTGGAGGTTGCTGATGCCACAGTACTCTACAGAGGGCAGCAAAATGAAACTCTGTCTCAAAAAAAAAAAAAAAAAAAAAAAGTCTTTAGCTCTGAGTCCCTGCTGCTTCTGAATTGTCGGACTTTACAGATACTCTCAAAATGTCCCGGAGTATAACTCAGCACTGTCCCTTGTTCCCATGGTTTCTTTTCCTCCTCACTTAGATAGGACCTCAGAGAGATCAAGTGGCTTGTCTGAGGTTGCACAGCGAGTTGGTGGCAACTCCCTCTCTGGGAGGTTGCATCCTGTGTGGTCGGGCCATGGTGGCCCTGCTAGTGCTCTGTGCTCTGGTGAGCCTCAGCCAGAGGGATTCAGTCCCACAATCAAGTGGACTCTCTGTTGCCTGGTCTGGCTGCAGAGTCTTCACTGGCAAAGTGGCTTGAAGGTAGAATCTTTTCCCCATTATCTCCACTTGGGGCTCTTTTCCTTCCAGTTAGGGAGCAGCCTGGGCATCTTTGCCATCTCATCCCTTCTCTCACTGTATCATATCATCAGAGTTAACACTTCCTATGTGCCAAGCACTGTTATAAGCACTTAACACATTTCATCACTTCTAATCTTCACACTAACCCTGTGACATAGGTACTATTACTATTCTCATTTTACAGTTGAAGAAACTGAGGCAGAGAGTTTAAGCAACTTGCCCAAGGTCACACAGCAAGCAAACAAGTAATCTGTTTATGTGTCTGACTTCCCCCTCTCTGACAATAAGATCTTTGAGGGCAGTGATCAGGTCTTACTCATTTTTCTGTCCATGGTTATCTAGGTTAACTAAATGTTTGCCAGGCAGTTGAAAAATCTCTCTTGTCTGTTAGTCCCTAACATGGATGTAAAAAGAAATGTGTTGCTGCCACCTTCTGGTCATAAGCCAGAATGACCTGTAGCCATCTGAACTCATCAATGCTTAAAGTTTGAGTGCCAGACTGAAGGCTTCCTGGAACGTCTGGATTTGGGGATGCTTCAGAATTATTTATTGTGACCTCTTTTTTTTGATGAGGAGAGATCAAAGTGAATATAAAGTAGAGTAAGTGAAGCACAGGTATTAAGAGTTCAGAGCCATGATTCCATTCCCCCCCTGGGTTCTAGGAGCCTTCTCTCTTCCCCCAGAAGCTAAAAGGCAGGGCAAGAGGATAAAATCCATCCTCCGCATTCACTATGCCCGAAATGCCTAGTCCCACCCCCATTATAAAATCACATCTCCGTCTGCGTGTCTGACCTTTTCAACCAGCTAGTCTCAATGGGGAATAGAAGGGAATGACTGTGCCCAGCAAGCCACACTACATGCAGAACACTAAGTGAGCCTTCTCAAGCTGTGGCCTGGGCCCTGCCTGAGAATCACTGGGGACCATTAAAAAGCAGAGTCCTGTGTCCCACCCTGATCTGCTGAATCCCTAGAATGTGAATTTGACAAACTCTTGTGGGTTTTGATTATTCCTGAATTTTTTTTCTTTTTTTTTTTTTGAGACAGAGCCTCAAGCCATCCCCCTGGGTAGAGTGCCATGGCATTACAGCTCACAGCAACCTCCAACTCCTGGGCTCAAGTGAGTCTCTTGCTTCCGCCTCCCAAGTAGCTGGGACCACAGGCGCCCGCCACAACGCCTGGCTATTTTTTGGTTGCAGCCGTCATTGTTGTTTGGCGGGTCCGGGCTGGGGATTTGAACCTGCCACCTTAGGTGTACGTGGCTGGTGCCTTAGCCGGTTAAGCTATAGGCGCTGAGCCGATTATTCCTGAATTAAAATATTTTTATTTAAATTGGCCATCTTTCATCCTAATTTATTTTATTTTATTTTAGGCTTGAACCCATCACCTTCAGCATATGGGGTCAGTACCCTACTTCTTTGAGCTACAGGCACTGCCCGATTTTATTTTATTTTATTTTATTTTTACTTATTTATTTATTTTTGAGATAGGAGCCTCCAGCTGTCACCCTGGGTACAGTGCTGTGGCTTCACAGCTCACAGCAATCTCCAACTCCTGGGCTCAAGCGAGTCTCCTGCCTCAGCCTCCCAAGTAGCTGGGACCACAGGCACCCGCCACAAAGCCTGGCTATTTTTTTTTGGTTGCAGCTGTCATTGTTGTTTGGTGGGCCCAGGCTGGATTCGAACCCCCCACCTTTGGTGTACATGGCTGGCGCCTTAGCCACTTGAGCCACAGGCGCCGAGCCTATTTTTTAATAAATGATTTTTTTTATTACCCGATACAGTATGCAACAGAAACTTTTTTTGGGGGGGTGTTGGCTGGGTTTGAACCCACCACCACCTCTGACATATGGGGCCAGTGCCCTATCCTTTTGAGCCACAGGCGCTGCCCCTCATCCTATTTTATTTTATTTCTTTTTTTTTTTTTTTTTGAGACAGAGCCTCAAGCTGTCCCCCTGGGTAGAGTGCCGTGGCATTACAGCTCACAGCAACCTCCAACTCCTGGGCTCAAGCGAGTCTCCTGCCTCAGCCTCCCAAGTATCTGGGACCACAGG
>CAUYTI010075805.1:0-11754 GCA_963575145.1 Galago senegalensis | reverse complement strand
TTATCTGGAATTCCTCTCTATACCTGCCACTTATTAGCTATGTGAATTTTTTTTTTAGAGACAGAGTCTCACTTTATTGCCTTTGGTACAGTGCTGTGTCATCACAGCTCACAGCAACCTCCAACTCCTGGGCTTAGGTGACTTTCTTGCCTCAGCCTCCCAAGTAGCTGGGACTACAGGTGCCTGCCACAATGCCTGTCTATTTTTGTTTCAGTTTCGCTGGGGCCTGGTTCAAACTTGCTACATGGGCGCCCTACTCACTGAGCCACAGGTGCCGCCCTAGCTATGTGACCTTAAACAGTTTTCTCATATGCCAAGAGGTGATAAAATGGTATATTCCTCATAGGGTACTGAAGATTAAAGGAGAAAATCTGTTAAGACAATATTTTTGGAAGACGGTAAGCTTTATAGCCACAAAAAAAGAAGTAACTTTTTTTGTACAATTGGCTTTTGGAAAATCTCACTTTTAGTTACTAAAAATCTAGTCCACCTGAAAATCAAAATTTAATTCTCAAGCAATTTCAGCCATGCTTTAAATTTCAGCAGTCATATTCATTCAGAACTCTGCAGTAGGAGAGGAGGGGTTATAGTCTCACTTAGAAGACTGCATTAGAGAAAGAGATGTGTCATATCATCTTATCCATCTTTTCCTGTGCATTTTTTCTGTCTGTAACAGTATCAAAGAAGAGAAAAGGAAAAGGAAAGTCTCGTTGAGTGGTAGTGTTGGTAGAAATTACAAATTCTAACTTTCTCTTTTGGAGAATCATAATGACCCATTTGAAACCACCAAGTTAAGGATACGTCAAACCCTAGCTGATCTTAGTGGCCTCTCTTAGGTTGGACATCTGACTATCCTCTTCTAGATTTAATCTTTTAGGATTGCCTCACTTTAGCAAGAAACCCTCTTAGGTAAAATACTTTTCAAGGTGACACGCCTCATGCACCTTCATTGAGTACAAGGAAAGTTCATCTAAGGAAACCTCATACATCTTTATCCCAACAAATTCCATAAATGCAGCCTTCTCTTGCTGTTCTCCATGCTCTGGCAGGAATTAGCTTTCTCCTTCTCCCAAGTTTTCTTGAAGACCTTAAGTAATATTTTGAAGCATATTAATTTCCAAAGATGTTTTCAACTATCTTTTCAATATTTTAAATTTAATAGCATTCTGGCCAGAAAATTTAATCTCTCAGGTCAGCTATTTGAAGCTTACTAAGACTCACTTTGTGGCCTATGTCGCTAAATGGACCTGTGGGTACAGAAAATGACAGTCCAGAATTCTCAGTGAATAAAGGATAGGTCACTCAGTTAAATATTATGCTACAACTGTATACACACTTTTAACCAGGTGATTTACTCATACCATATAGCATTTGAAAACAGCCACATGCACTGATAAGCTTAAGACTCTAAAACACAATGTTGACTGAAAAAGACCAGTTACAAAATGATAGGAAATATAACAACAGATAGTTTTAAAACATGCAAAAATATTTTTATAAAATAGACATGTATAGTGGAATTTTAAAAACATGCATTAGAATATTAACACTTGTGGAAGGAGGAAAGATAGATAGCATATAGGAGTAGTCTGAGTGTTTCAATAGTGTTTTTTTTTTTCCAAAATCAGAATTGAAACTAAAAAAGCAAAATTTAAGTTTTGTTAACATTGAGTGTTGAGTATATGTAGTTCTGTTTTGATCGCTATACATTTCTATGTGAAGCTTTTCCTATTAGAAATATAAACGGTAAAGGCAATATAAACAGTAAAGTTCCCGTATCAATTGAGAGGTGGGACCTTTTATTTTCTAGTAGTTTTTGTTTTTCCCCTTAAGATTGAGCACATTCTTGTTTCTCAAAATAACTTCCATATCAGTTAACTCAATCACATTCAGTACCAGGACATTCAAGCTAGTACATTATGGAGAATCCAGAATTAGGTGATATCTATTTTAGAATTAAGAGAATCAGATTTACCTTCAAAACAATTTGCCAAACCCTATGGAGAAAGGAGGTCACAATGCATGTGAACTGTAACCAATCAGACCTATGTACTTGAGCCAGGAAGCTTCTTGAGATTGTTTCTCCCTAACCTCAGATATGTCCTATTTTCAAATATCATGCCTATTTCTATGCCCACTGCAGTAAATCCTACAGTGAGCTTCTGATGAAAGCTCTTCGTTTGGGATGATCAAAGAGATCTAAAGCCAGAGAAAAAGTTTACATAGGGCTCTGGAATAAGAGAAACTTTCAGCAAGACCATGGGTGCTAGAAAGTTCATAATTGCCCGTATTTCCCCAGCCTCAGAAGCCCAGAACTTAATCATAAGCTTTGGTTTCTGCTATACTCTTTTCATTGGTTCAGCATTGAATATTTGGCTTTAAATATCATAAGCTCATGTTAACTTACTGTCTAACAAACATTCATTTCTACTTATGTTGATAATTCATTTCTTTTTCAACACCATCTCCTGTCACTTCCTACTTTAGGTAACCAACCTCTAGAATCTTGGGTGAATGATTCTTATCTTAAAATATGTTTATATGCATATATATTTATGATTTTGATACCTCTATTCCTGTCCTAAGAAGAATATCATTAAGATGATTTTAAGTTTATAAAAGGGTAATAAACTTTAAGTAATTTGAGGCAGACTTTATTTCAGGTCTTGATATGAAAATTACTTAGTCACTGATATTGGATATAGCTGTATTTCATTTTTTTCACTGCTATGTAATAGCCCCATGTATAAGTATATCACAATATATTTATCATTTCTCAGTAATGTTTTTGATTTGAATTTTACTGATTTATATTATACAGCACATGGGTCCAAAATGATGGAAGTTTACATTTCTGTGCACCAAGTCACTGTCATACATGGATAAATTGTAAATTGATGTCTATATCCATTATTATGGTTGAGAAATATGAGATTTAAAGACAAGTCAAGAAATTTGTCCAAAAAAAAAAAGAAATTTGTCCATGTATGACAGAAACTTGGTGCACAGAAATGTAAACTTCTGTCATCTTGGACCCATAGATGTTTGAGTGTGCTGTGAGATTAGAAAAAAAGGTTGAAAAACACTGGTCTAAAGGAATGCTTGGAGTGTAGTAGGACGTCAATATTTTTTGTGAAATAAGTGAACAGATGAATGAGTGAATGAAAGAATAAAATCATCATGACTTAAATGATATAGAAACTACTTTCACAAAGTTATTGGAACAATGAAAATGCCTATTAGTGTTTTAAAAATTATGATTCATACTTCATGACCTATTAACTAATGAAACATAATGTTATTTAAAATAATTTTACTTCCAAGGTTATTAGTGTACACTTTTCTTCATATACATAGATCTCTAACAGCAGTAGTAGTGGTAGAAGATAACATTTATAGACCCTTTGCTATGTGCCAAACATAGTATAAAGCATTCTATGAGACAAGTATTTTATTTTATTCTTACTTTACAGATGAAGCTGAAGCATAGAGCAACTAAGCAACCTGGTCAGTATTGAACAACTTCAGTCAGTGGCAGATTGGAATGAATTTTAACACAGAACTGGATATCTTAGCCACTGCTTGTTTCAACACGTCTTCATTTTCCTTCTCTATCCATGGTATTATTAACTAATATCCCCCATATTCTTGACATTTCCTTTTTTATAATTTCCATACTATAAAATTATGAATTTTATCCTCCTTCTCCCAGTAGTTATCTCTTTTCTATATTGTTTGCTCACTTCTCTCCCATTCTCTTCACCAAGAACCTCTCCAAGAGCAAACTAGAAAAACATATGCAGTTCTATATTGTTAATTAACCTAATGCTGATAATTTATAACTCTAAATATGGCCAACCTCACTGCTATAAATAAAGGACTGAAGGATCCATTTTATAGTACTGGTGAAAAAAGAAGCTGAGTATATAATAAAGGGCCAATAATATAGATGTAGGATTCAGAGTAAAAAATGGGGACTAGAAGATAACAGAACAGGTGGGGTAAAGCAGGAAAGGAGGTGGAGGGGTATGATGTGTATGTGGGGGGAGATGTAGATTTATTACTGCCAGCCAATCACATTAAGGATTTTTAATTTATACAAGCAGTTGTCAAAGACAACTTTCTCAAAAGCACACTTTTTATTTTAAATAGTGACTGGCAACTGGAATCCATGCCTCTGGAAATAAGAGATGAGAATGGATGGAGCTTTAAATAATTGTCCCAAATCCTTGAATTTACCTACAGTCACCAGAAAATAACTTTGCCTAGATTAAGCACAGCAAATAGTCACATGCTCCAGATCATTCATTTATCCATCCACTTACTGATTACCTATCTGTTCCCCTAATACTGATGTCTTATCTGTGATGAGACATTAAGACAAATCATATGACTATCCTGCCATAAGTTATGGCATAGAGAAAAGAAAAAATATTGTATACAAAACACTGCAATAAGTGATATGACAAACATAAGCAGAGGGGCTTGTGGAACTTAATTGGAGCTGGTCCCGTTTCAGGCTTATTGGCATCAGGAATGGGCTAACGTCATGAAAAGATTTCTCAGGAGGCAAAAAAAAATTACAATAGAGTGTAATGTATCAAAGAATTTCTTTTTGATGCCAAAATTATCCTTCACTTAGAGAATAGGGGACATTCTTAATAAATAATGGTGAATGTGATATAACTGTATATGTGCCTGTGTGCACATGCATGTGTGTGTTGTGTATAAGCTCTGAAAAGGTGACAATTTTCAAAAACTAATTGGAAAGCAGAATTTACTCTTAATTGGGTGTTTCTCCTAACTTTCTAAAGTTTTGTGCTTCTAAAAATAATTGTGTGGCTCTCTTTAAGAGTTAAACATGAAAGGCATGGTGAGGGTCAGGTGTAGAAATAAAGGCACAATAGAGAAAAAGACAAGAGGAGAAAACAAAAAATGAAAATTGGTGGGGAAAGAGTGAGAAAATGTAGGATGGAAATAGTGCAGACTGAATGAATTAATTAAAAGGATATAAGGACTTATAAAAGCAGAAAGTAGAATGATGCTTGCCAGGGGCTGGAGACATCAGGATGGAGGGGGAGAATTTAGTCAAAGCATATAAAATTTCAGTTATATAGGAAGAATACAAAAGATCTGTTGTATGAGATGGTTACTAATGACAACGTATTGTATTCTTGAAAATCACTGAGTATTTTGTGTTCTCACTACAAAAAATGATAGGTATGTAAGGTAACATATGTTAATTAGTTTGATTTCATTATTCCATAATGTATACATTTTCCAGCCATGTTGTGACATAAACATACAAATTTTGTCAATTAACATGTATTTTTTTAAAAGAACATAATGAAAATAAGAATTTTTGCAGTGAGAAAAAGGATCATGATTGGGGATTAGAATTTAAAGAATATAATTTTGAAATAATGGGAAGAAATAGATTTCTAAGAAAAGGATATGTAGATGAGTGAGACAAGGGTGTGAATGTGGACAGAGGAGAGCAAAAGGATACTGCAATGGAATGGTGTAAAGGAAAGAGAAGTGAAGGCAGGTGTGAGAAATGGAACATCAAGAATGGGACCAGCAATAAGGCAGGATGGCAAAGAAAAATAAAGAGGGGGTATGATGAGGACACAAAAGAGAAAAGATGAGGTTAAATATGGATGGATCCAGGGTGAGATACAGGTTATTGACAGAAAACGACAATAATTGTTCAGGGAAAACAGGGTGAAGAATGAAGGCTGGTTTCCCACCTGCACATTCACCTAGCAAGAAAGGAGTGCTCTGACCCTGGACTTTTGTGGTTCCAGCCTTCCGCCAGACCTCAGAGATCTGTCCATGGTGCTGAAGTGCAGATCTGTGGTTAGAGTTGGACGTCAGGCTGTTGAAGCTAAGAAAAATTTAGAGGTTGTGGAGCCCCAGAGATGTTTTCCCTAGAGCCACTTGGGGAAGATGAAGTACAATTCCTGCCACCCTATAGAGCAAGAAAGTATAGACATACTCTCCAGGGAACCTCAAAAGCACCTACTTCCTTGCCAATGACTCCATGCCTCTGATACTCAACAGAGAGACTACTCAATGCTCAGACATCCCAAATGACAGACACTTACGTGTCATTACTCCAATCATTCCCACAGTCATCACCTTATCACCTCCTATGGTAAGGAAAACTATGATGTAAGGACCTAAAGTTAGGCTTTGAAGGCAAATAAAATTAAATGTTCCAGGATATATAACTTACAAGCTCTGCGAATTTAATAATTAACACTTAGGAGCTCTAGTCTATGGATAAAGTGCTAATAACACCTAATTTTTAAGTAAATGATTGTTGTAAGGACTAGAATAGTAAATCCAAAGTGTTAAGAGTGGAATCAGTGGTGCACTGTAAAATGTTCAAATAATTTTCTTTGCTGCCACTGTAATTGGTGCAAAAATTGTCAATGCTGCACGACCAAAGTGAATTCGGGCTTCTTAGATGTTGCTAGGATGCACAGTGAGTAGCCCAATTTCCATATTTTATTCTGTGATGAATTCACATGTATATCCACAGCAACAAGCATGGTGCCTAGCATACAGTAAACACTCAAAAGTGTGGATATATGAGTGACAGTCTTTTCTCATTAACTTTAATTCCTTGACAAAATGAAATTCTCCATCTTCCCTAACATTCTCCAACACAGGGTTTACAAGGAGTAAATATATATGGAATGAATATATTTTCTTTATTTTCACAATCATTTAACTACTCCATTCTCCCATCTCTCTATTAAGCTAATTAACCACCGTAATTCCTAAAACATAGGAATCACTAGATTGTTAATGTTTCTGATATCATTAAAATGTACTTCCACACTTACAAGGTACTTTAATCCTAGAAACATAAGGGAGTCCAAAGAGATATTGTGCTCATATGAAATTGGGGTAAGGCAGGGACTTGGCCCTTGCTATGATTTCTGCCAGCAAGGACTATATTGGACTCTGGAGGCCTCTCTTTAGAAACCTAATTAATAAAAAATTAAATAAAAATAAAGTCTGCATTTACATGTTTAACATTTGCATGTTTAACATGGCAATTGCAACAAAGAATAACATAAAAATTAGATCACTTAATTTTAATGTTGCTAAGGAACCCTAAGTACTATCAAAATGGTTTGTCCCTGAAGGCTGTGTTGACCAGTTTGATGGAAGTATTTCAGAATGCATGTGAAAACCCCACACTGTACCCCAGAAGAGTATCAATGTACATAGTTAACACTCAGTAATAAAAAAAAAAAAATGGTTTGTCCCAAAGTAAACATGAAATCATTATCCAGATTTCTTACGGTCTTTGAACAACTTAAGTTTAAAGATTAAACTCTTCAAATTTAAATGTGTTTTACAGAATAAGCCTTTAGTGCTGATTTTTAATATTTATTGACCCATAATGTATTTATGGGGTACATAGTGATCAACATATCATCTCCAAAATTTATTATTACTTTGTGCTGAGAACAGTCAGAATCCTCTCAGCTATTTGACACTATATAATGTTACTATTAACTGTAGTCATCCTAAAGTCCTTTAGAACACTAGAAATTTTTCCTCCTATTCAGCTACTTTTTCATACCATATGCAAAAATAAACTAAAAATACTTAACTGTAAAATCTAAAACAGTAAAACTACTAGAAGAAAGCAAAGGGGGAACTCCATAACGTAAATATGGGCAACATTTTTTTGTATATGGCCCCAATAATTCTTTATATATGACCCATCATCAATAAAAGCCAAAATAAAAATGAAACTACATCAAGCTAAAAAACTTTTAGTTTTTTCTTTTGTATAGCAAAGAATTGGGAGTAAAGAGTTCCCTATAGAATGGGAGAAAATATTTGCAAACCATACATCTGATAAGGGGTTAATATCCAAAATATATAAGGAACTCAAACACTTAATAAGAAAGTAAATAATGAAATTTTAAAAGGGGCACAAAAGACCTGAATAGACATTTCTCAAAAGAAGACATACAAATAGCCAATTGGTATGTTAAAAAATGCTCAACATCACTGGAAATGCACCTTAAGACTTTAATAAGAGATCACCTCACACCTGTAAGGATGCTATTATCAAAACCATGATAACAAAGTTGGTGAGAATGTGCAGAAAAAGGGAATCCTTGGAGGTAATGTAAATTGGTGCATGAATTATGGAAAAGAGTATGGAGGCTTCTCAAAATCCTAAAATCATAACTACCATGGAATCCACCAATCTCACTTCTGAGTATATACCCCAATGAAATTAAATCAGTAAGTCAAAAAATACCTGAACTCTCACATTCATTGCAGCATTATTCACAATAGTTAAGCACTTAGATTGAATTTATCTTATCAACAAATAAACGAAGAAAACGTGGTATATACTGTAGATGTGCATAATGAAATATTGTTCAACCATAAAAAAGACCTGTCATTTTCCACAGTACAGATGAACCTGGAAGACATTATGCTAACTGAGTTAAGGCAAACACAGAAGACAAATACCTTATGATCTCACTTACCTATAAAACCTTAAAGTTGAATTTGAAGCAGAGAGTAGGGGAAAAAGGCAAGATGGCTGACCAGAGACATCAGCTATCCTATCATCTCATAAAAAAAGAAAAACTTCTCGGTTAAAACAACATCCCAGGTGTAATTCTGTGAGCCCCGTGGAAAGGATAGGTGAGGGTGGTTGGTTGGGAGTTTTGGAGTTTTGGATTTTTTTTTTTTTTTGTCTCACATTTCTGGCAATGTGTAGGCTTCTTAACTGTCAAAAAGCCCTCTACCCTCATGAGTCCAAATATGCTGTCTTGGTGAGCTAGGAATTTCATGAGAAAGAGAACCAGGCTGTGTACCCCTCAGAATCATTGCCCTCTCCATAAACCTATGCCATGTCAGTGGGTGCACTACTGATTTTCCATCCACTAAGTGCCTTAGTCCTGACCAGGGCACTTCAGTCATTCATTTCTCTAGTCACTGAACTCCACAAAAACATTGCCCAATACCCACCCAGATTGCCGTAGCCTTGTAGGACCAGTGGGTCCTAGGGGAACTGCATGATCCAAGAGCTTGGACATTCAGGACAGGCTGTCTTCAGCTGGTGATGCAACCATTGTAGCTTTTACTCAACATGCTACAGGCACCTTTAAGATGGGGAGGTGGGGAAGTCCCATCTAAACTAAAAACTCAAAAACAAGAAGTGACAGCTGCTCCAGATGAAAAGGAATCATGTAAGAACTATGGAATTATAAAAAATCAGGGGTAAAACTACCCTCCCAAAGGATTACACCAGCTCTGTAGTCCAAATATGGATGGTAAGGAAGCTCAGTGAGATCCCAGAGAAAATGGAAAAGCCACTCAAAGAAATAAGAAAAGTAATTCAGGAAATGAAAAATTTCACTAAAGAGAGAAATGTATTTTTTAAAAAAACAAATAGAACTTCTGGAAGTAAAATATTCAAATAGTAAAACACAAAACACAAAGTTTTTAAAATAGACCAACCAGAAGAGTTTCAAAGCTTGAAGATAAGTCTTTTGAATTAACCCAGTAAGTAAAAAATCAAGAATGAAGGATCAAGAAGAAAACAACAAACACTTTGAGGACTATGGATTATGTAAAACACCCAAATATGAGAATCACAGGTATCCCTGAGGGAGAAAAAGAAAAAAACAAAAGACCTGGAAAACCTACTTGAGACAATAGTTGAGGAAAACTTCCCTGGTCTTACTAGAGACATAGACATCTAGATACAGGAAGCTCAGTGAACATGTGGAAGATTCATTGTCCAAAGGCACAACATAGTCATTCAGATTGGCCAAAGTAAAAATGAAGGAAGAATTCCTATGAGCTATGAGGAGAAAATGTCAAGTAACCTTCAATAGAAAACCCATCATATTTCTCAACAGAACCTTTACAAGGCAGAAGGAACTGTAGTACTATTTATAGTCATAAATAGAATAACTATCAGCCAAGAATTTTGGCCTACTATGCACAGTGGCTCACACTTGTAATACTAGCTATCTGGGAGGCCAAGGTGGGAGGATTGCTTGTGCTCAGGAGTTCAAGACCAGCCTGAGTAAGAACAAGACTTCAACTCTACTAAAAAAAAAAAAAAAATAGAAAAAAGAATTTTGTATCCTGCAAAACTACTTTTATAGATGGAGAAATAAAGGTTTTCCCAAACAAATATTAAGGGAATTTATCACCACTGGACCTCCCTTATAAGAAATGCTCAAAAGTTGCTCTGAAAATCCAGAAGAAAGAGAAAATACTACTGAATATAAACAGATTCCAAAGTAAACATTCACATGACAGAGAATACAAACCAACTAAGTGACAATCAAAATGAAGACTGGAACAGTACCTCACTTATCAATGCATGTATTAAAAATGAATATAAATGGCCCCAATTTCCCTCCACTTAAAAGATATGGGATAAATTGCCTTGAGTGTGAGAATTTTTACAGGTAAAATTTTACAGGTAAAATGAGGTAAAAAAAAAAAAATCCATGCAAATGGAAACCAAAAGCAAGGAGTAGCTATTCTTATATCAGACAAAACAAATTTTAAATCAAGAAATATCTCCAGGATATTCTCAGACCTATCCTCCATAATGACCAGTGCAATCCTCTACCACAAAAGTAAACTCACTCAGAAACTTTTGATTAAATTTCAACTTCCACAGTGGTTGAAAGGATTAAAAATGTCCACTGGACTTTTGAAAAATTCAATACACAAAATTCTACTAGGCTTATCAATATTCTCAATTAATGTGAATGGCTTAAATTGTCCTCTAAAGAGGCATAGGCTGGCTGACTGGATACAAAACCTCAGGCCAGATATCTGCTGCATACAAGAATCTCATCTTATCTTAAAAGATAAATATAGACTCAGGGTGAAGGAAAGGTCATCTATATTCCAGGCAAATGGAAAACAGAAAAAAGCAAGTGTTGCAATTTTATTCACAGACACAATAGGTTTTAAACCAAAAAAAGGAAGCGAAGGATGGTCACTTCATATTTGTTAAGGGTACTACTCAATATGATATTTCAATTATTAATATGTATGCAAGTAGAGTATGCAACCAGAATGCACCTCAATTTATAAGAGACTCTAAACAGGCATGAGCAACTTGATTTCCTCCAGCTCCATAATTGTCAGAAATTTTAACACTCCTTTGGCAGTGTTGGATAGATCCTCCAATAAGAAGCTAAGCAAAGAAATTTTAGATTTAAACTTAACCATTCAACATTTGGATTTAACAGACATCCACAAAACATTTCATCCTAACAAAACTGAATACACATTTATCTCATCAGCCTATGGAAAATACTCCAAAATCAATCACATCTTAGGTCACAAGTCTAACCTCAGCAATTTTAAAAGAATAAAAATTATTCCTTGCATCTTCTTGGACCATTATAGAATAAAAGTTGAACTCAGTAACAACACAAATCGGCATACACATACAAGAACATAGAAGCTAAATAACCTTATGCTGAATGATAGCTGGGTCATAGACAAGATCAAGAAGGAAATTACCCATCAATCCACAAATGGATCAATAAACTGTGGTATATGGTATATGTACACCATGGAATACTATGCAGCCATAAAGAAAGATGGAGACTTTACCTCCTTCATGTTTACATGGATGGAGCTGGAAAATGTTCTTCTTAGCAAAGTATCACAAGAATGGAAGAAAAAATATTCAATGTACACAGCCCTACTATGAAACTAGTTTAT
>CAUYTI010075802.1:0-10300 GCA_963575145.1 Galago senegalensis | reverse complement strand
GGAGTGGGAGAGAATTCAGGTTAGAAAGGAAGAATTATCTATTTGTAAATGATATGATTAGAGGCTCAGTGCCTGTGGCTCAAGTGGCTAAGGCTCCAGCCACATACACCTAAGGTGGTGGGTTCGAATCCAGCCTGGGCCTGCCAAACAACAATGACAGCTGCAACCAAAAAATGGCTGGGTGTTGTGGCAGGCGCCTGTGGTCCCAGCTACTTGGGAGGCTGAGGCAGGAGACTCACTTGAGCCCAGGAGTTGGAGGTTGCTGTGAGCTGTGAGGCCATGGCACTCTACCCAGGGGGATAGCTTGAGGCTCTGTCTCCAAAAAAAAAATGATATGATTAGAGAAAAGTCTAAAGAAAGCATAAAGAAACCAGTAGAATAAACAAATTCAATAACATTGCAGGTTGTAAAATCAACACACAAAGTTGTGTTTTTACACACTAAAATGTATGATCCAAAGAGGAAATTAAGAAAACATTACCATTTGCACTAAAAAGAATAAAATGGTTATAAATAAGCTGGCTGACCCAATGATGTGCAAGACTTGTACACTGAAAACTATTGCTTAAAGAAGACATAAATAATGGAAAGATGGCCCATTCTTATGAAATGGAAGAGTTAATATTTTGTCAAGATTCATTACTACCCAAATCAATACAGTCACTATCAAGGTCCCAACATTTTGGCAGAAAAATACACCTTCATATTGGAATTGCAAGGGACCCCAAGTAGACAAAACAATGTTGAAAAAGACCAAAGTTGGAGTACTCACACCATGGGCAACAAAGTGAGAATCTGTCTCAAAACAACAACAAAAAATCCCAAAACCAAAGTTAGAGGACTCATACATGCTGATTTCAAAACTTACTAAAAAGCTACAGTAAACAAAACAGTATGGTGCAGGCATAGAGACATATAGGATCAGTGGAACAGAATAGGCAGCCCAGGAATAAACTCTCACATATTATATACAGTCAACTAATTTTTTTACAATGTTGCCAAAACCCTTATCAACAGGATAGCCTTTTCAAAATATCATGCTGGAGCCTGTTTGGATTTCTGAGCAGCACCACAGTGGTTGGCAAGAACAGGTGCCTGGGCAGCACCTGTGGCTCAAAGGAGTAGGGCTCCGGCCCCATATGCTGGAGGTGGTGGGTTTAAACCCAGCCCTGGCCAAAAAAAAAAAAGAACAGGTGCCTAATGAAAACTGGCAAAAAGGAGCCAAGAAGAAAGTGGTTGATCCATTTTCTAAGAAAGATTGGTATGATTTGAAGGTACCTGCTATGCCCAATATAAAAGTTATTGGAAAAACACTAGTCACCAGGACTCAAGGAACCAAAATTGCATCTGACAAAATTTATCACCCTTTCAGATAAAAACTCTTGGCAAAGTAGGAAGGAATATAAGAAAACTACCTCAATCTAATAAAGGCTATTAGGTAACTGGGCCATCTATCCATTATTTATGTCTTCTTTAAGCAACAGTTTTCAGTGTACAAGTCTTACACATCATTGGTTCAGCTTATTTCTAATCATTTTACTCTTTTTAGTGCAAATAATAAATGGCCTCAAGGCCATTTAAAGTGAATGTGTTTAAAGTGAATCTTGCTGATCTAAGAATGATGAAGAGAAAATTCAAGCTGATAACTGAAGATATTCAGGGAAGAACCTGCCTAACTTGTATGGCATGGATCTTACCATGACAAAATATGTTTCATGGTCAAAAAACTGCAGACTATGATGGAAGCTCATGTTGATGTCAAGACTACCAATGGATAGGGATTTGCTTCATCTCTTCTGTTTTGTTTTTTTTTTCTGAGACACTCTTACTTTGTTGCCCCCAGGTAAAGTGCTATGGCATCACAGCTCACAGCAACCTCAAACTCTTGGGCTCAAATGATTCTCTTGCCTCAGCCTCTCAAGTAGCTGGGACTATAGGCACCTGCCCCAAAGTCTGGCTATCTTTAGAGATGTGGTCTTGCTCTGATTCAGGCTGGTCTCGAATGCTCTGAGCTCAGGCAATCCACCAGCTTAGGCCTCCCAGAGTGCTGGGATGCAGGTGTGAGCCACAGTGCCTGGCCTATTTTGTGTTGGTTTTACTTAAAAACACGACAATCAGATACGGAAGATGTCTTACACCCAAGCACTAACAGGTTTGCCAAATCTAGAAGAAGATGATGGAAATCATGACCAGAAAGGTGCAGACAAATAACTTGAAAGAAGTAGGCAATAAGTTAATTCCAGATAGCATTGGAAAAGACAGAGAAAAGCCTTACCAATCTACTTACCCTCTCCATGATGTCTATTAGAAAAGTAAAAATGCTGAAGAAGCCCATTTGAATTGGGGAAACTAATGGAGCTTCATAGTGAAGGTAGTTGTGGAAAAGCTACTGTGGATGAGATAGATGCTAAAGTCAAATGAGCTGATGGAACTATCATTCCAAGAATCTGCTTAAAATTCAGACTTTTAATAATGACAGAGTCCCATATGTGGGGAAAAAAATGGAAAACTGGATATCCACATGCAAGAGTTGGACCCTTAAAATTTATACCATGTAAATTAACTCAAAATAAAATAATCAGATACCTAAACATGAGTGGTAAAACCATAAAACTCTTAGAAGAAAACCCAGGGGGGAAAAGCTTCATTACATTGAATTTGACAATATTTTTTTGTTGTTGTTATTACACCAAAAGCAGAGACAACAACAAAAGAGATACATTGAACTACATCAAAATTTAAAATTTTACACATCAAGAACACCATCAACAGAGGGAAAAGACAACCCACAGAATGGGAAAAAGTATTTAAGTCTTACATCTGTATGAGTTTAATATATAGACTATATAAAGAACAACAAAAACAACCCAATTCAAAAAAAGAGCAAAGTACTAGAATAGACATTGCTCCAAAGAAGATGTACATGTACAACTAGATAATAAGTGTATGGAAAAGCTGCTCAACATCACTAATCATAAGGAAGACGCAAATCAAAACCACAATGAATGAGATTCATTCACACTCATCAAGACAGCGTTTATATGAAAACAAAAAACAGAAATAGCAAGTGTTGACAAGAATGTAGAGAAACTGAAAACATTACATATTGTTGGTGGGAATGGAAAATGATGCAGCTGCTATGGAAAACAGTATAGTAGTGCCTCAAAAAAAAAAAAAGAATTACTTATGTGATCCAGCAATTTTACTTCTGGGTACATAACCAAAAGAACTAGAAGTGGGCCAGGTGTGGCAGCCAACATCTGTAATCCCAGAATTTGGTAGGTCAAGGCAAGAGGATCCTAGCCTCCAATCTGGGCAACACAGAGACCTGGTCTCTATAAAAAATTTAAAAATTAGTTGGGCACTGTAGCTCACACCTATAGTCCCAGCTACTTAGGAGTCTGAGGAAAATTGCTTGAGGTCAGGAGTTGGAAGTTGCTGTGAGCTATGATCATGCCACTGTACTCTAGCCTGAGCAACAAGAGAGTGACCTTAACTCTAACAAAAAAGAAAAAGAAAATAAGGGCCAGGAGAGGTAGCTCATGCTTGTAATCCCAGCACTCTGAGAGGCCAAGGGGGAGGTGGGTGGATTACTTGAGCTCAGGAGTTTAAAACCAGCCTGAGCAAGAGTGAGACTCTATTTCTACTAAAAATAGAAAAACTAGCTGGGTGTTGTGATGGGTGCCTATAGTCCTAGTGACTTGGGAGGCTGAGGCTAGAGGATTGCCTGAGCCCAAGAGTTTGAGGTTGCTGTGAGCTATGATGATGCCATGGCACTCAAACCCCAGGGTGATAGAATGAGACTGTCTCAAAAATGAAAATAAAGGGGGGTAGAGGCAAGATGGTGGACTGCAGCCAACTTTTTACAGAGGCTCCCATCCAGAAGTTTAGCAAGGGAGCTGATGGTTTGGAGCAGAGCCAAGAGAGAAGATTGAAGAGTGCACTTCAACCTTGCTAAGGCAAGCTGCGACCCCAAAAATACAATCAAAAGGTACAAAATCCACCACCAAGTGGATGGGAGTCCCCTCCCCCATAAGAAGGGCTCGCAGTTTACTCCATACAAACAAGCAAGCAGAGTTCAAACATCCTCCCATTCTATCCCATGGGAGAGACCCCTTAACAACTGGACCTCCTATCCCTACTGGCATGCACAGCACCCTCCTGCCAGGCATAAAACTGTAAAACTGTATAAAACTATATATATTCCCTACCTGCAACTCTGAACCCTGAGGATTCCCCCCACTCTCACCTCGAGGTCTGGAGGTTTGTCACCCATGGAGTCCAGAATCTTGGGCATTTCCTTGAGAGGAGTGGAGGGGGAAAGGGCTGGTGCTGCTCTGTGCTGACTCTGTGGGACGGGAGCGAGGAGAAGAACCTTGGCTTGGAGGAAGCCATACAGGAGCTGCCTGACGCCATTCCAGATAGGCACGCCCTGTCTCTCTGGGCAACTAGACGTTCTGGACAGCAGCCACTGGCGGAATGGACTTGGGAAGCTGTGAGTAAAGAGACCATTAGCATCTAGCCCTCAGGGGAATATAGCTGAGACAAAGGCAGTGGGCAGGCAGAGGCTGGAATTGACACCTGAGTGTAAACCATAATTGCTTACTGCCCAGGGCTGAGTTTCTTATCAGCTCTAGCAGCTTCTGACTTGCAGAGGAATTTAGCTGGAACAGAAGGCACGGGGCTAGAACTGAGTGAACTTCCCAAGCCTAAATTAAACACCCAAGGTCCCCCTGCTGGACTCAGATTTCCTGGTGACTTTGGCAGCCACAAACCCCAGGAGCATTTGCTTACTGGAGTGAACTGGGTGACAGCCCTGTGGGATTACCAGTGACTGGATGCAAGGTGAGGAAGAAGGTATCCACCTTCCCAGACTAATTCAGTTTTGCCCTCACGGAGCACTGGAGCAAGTTATATCTGAGCTGCCAGCAGATCCCTCTTATCTAGGTGCTGGAGACATTTGAACTCTCCTATCTGAGATTGGACCACTTGAACCAGGCAAATCACCCAAGGACTATCCAAAGTGGCACCCTGGGTGTATGGTTGAGGGAAGGTTTGATTTTACTTGCCCAATTGTTGTTTGTGGGGGGCAGGGTGACTTAATTGCTGGTATTTATCCATAGCTGAGATTTCAACCAAGAGTAACTGATTCACTAGGGTAGGACAGAGACCAGCTGAAAATAAGACAGAGCCACTACACCACACCAAGCAGGTCCCTAATCTCTCAGGCCGTTAACACTGTACGGGTCCTTTACAAAGCTCCAGGGGAAAGGCCAAACAGGGTAAAATAATCATGGGGTGGAATCAGCAGAAAAGCTCTGGTAATATGAATAACCAGAGTAGATCAACTCCCCCAAGAGAGGATGTGGCTGGTAATATGAATAACCAGAGTAGGTCAACTCCCCACCCCCCAAGAAAGGATGTGGCAGATGAAACTGAAGATCCCCTTTATAAACAGATGGCTGAGATATCAGAAATCAAATTCAGAATTTGGATTGCAAATAAGATTAATAGAATAGAGGCAAAGGTAGAATTAGAAATTCAAGGAGCATTTCAAAAGTTCACTCAAGAATTCAATGAATTCAAAGACAAAACCACCAAAGATTTTGAAACATTGAGGCAAGAGATTGCAGCCCTCAAAGATCTGAAAAATATGGTAGAATCTCTTGGAAATAGAATGCTGCAGGCAGAAGAAAGGCTCTAATATGTAGAAGACAAAGTTTCTGAACGTGCCCAAGCATCCAAAGAGGAACAGAAATGGAAAGTAAAAATGGATCATTCTCTCAGAGAACTCTGGAATAATTCAAAGAAAACTAATATCCACCTTGTAGGAATCCCTGAAGGCGATGAAGTTGCTTCACAAAACACAGAGGCTCTTCTTCATGAAATTATGAAAGAGAACTTTCCAGATATGCCAAGAGATCCTGAAATTCAGAACCCCAGCATGACTCAACTCGAATAAGACAGCCCCCAGACACATCATAATTAACTTCACTAAAGTTAATATGAAAGAGAAAATCCTGCAAGCAGCTAGATGTAAGAAAACCATAACCTACAAGGGGAAGAATATTAGAATGACTGTAGATCTCTCTGCCGAAACTTTTCAGGCCAGAAGAGGGTGGTCATCGACATTTAATCTCCTAAAACAAAATAACTTTCAACCCAGGATCCTGTATCCAGCTAAATTGAGTTTCATTATGATGGAGAAATTAAATACTTCAATGACATTCATATGTTGAAGAAATTTGCCATAACTAAACCAGCTCTCCAGGATATTCTCAGACCTATCTTCCATAATGACCAGTGCCATCCTCCACCACAAAAGTAAACTAACTCAGAAACTATTGATCAAATTCCAACTTCCATAGTGACCAAAGGATTAAAAATGTCCACTGGACTTTCGAAAAACTCAATACCCAAAATTTTACCAGGCTTAGCAATAATTTCAATCAATGTGAATGGCTTAAATTGTCCTCTAAAGAGACACAAATTGGCTGATTGGATACAGAAACTCAGACCAGATATCTGCTGTATACAAGAATCTCATCTTACTTTAAAAGACAAATATAGACTCAGGGTGAAGGGATGGTCATCTATATTCCAGGCAAATGGAAAGCAGAACAAAGCAAGTGTTGCAATTTTATTCGCAGATACAATAGGTTTCAAACCAACAAAAGTAAGCAACAATAAAGATGGCTACTTTATATTTGTTAAGGGCAATACTCAATATGATGAGATCTCAATTATCAATCAATATCTACTCACCCAACCAGAATGCACCTCAATTTACAAAAGATACTCTAACTGGCATGAGCAACTTGATCTCTCCCAGCTCCATTATAGTTGGAGATTTTAACACTCTTTTGGCAGTATTGGATAGATCCTCCAATAAGAAGCTTAGGAAAAAAATCTTAGATTTAAATGTAACTATTCAACTTCTGGATTTAACAGACATCTACAGAACATTTCATCCTAACAAAACTGAATACACATTTTTCTCATCAGTACATGGAACATACTCCAAAATCGATCACATCTTAGGTCACAAATCTAACCTCAACAAATGTAAAAGAATAGGAATTATTCCATGCATCTTCTCAGACTATCATGGAATAAACGTTGAATTCACTAACAACAGGAATCTGCAGACTTATACAAAAACATGGAAGCTAAATAACCTTATGCTGAATGATAGATGGGTCAGAGACAAGATCAAGAAGGAAATTACCAAATTTATAGAACAAAATGATAATGAAGACATGAGTTATCAGAACCTCTGGGATACTGCAAAGGCAGTCCTAAGAGGGAAATTTATAGCATTGCAAGCCTTTCTCAAGAGAATGGAAAGAAAGGAAGTTAACAACTTAATGGGACATCTCAAGCAGCTGGAAAAGGAAGAACATTCCAATCCCAAATCCAGCAGAAGAAAAGAAATAACCAAAATTAGAGCAGAATTAAATGAGATTGAAAACAAAAGGACTATAGAACAGATCAATAAATCAAAAAGTTGGTTTTTTGAAAAAGTCAACAAAATTGATAAACCTTTGGCCAACCTAATCAAGAAATAAGAGTAAAATCTCTAATCTTGTCAATCAGAAACGGTAAAGATGAAATAACAACAGACCCTTTAGAAAATCTTTTAAAAAATCCTTAATGAATATTACAAGAAACTTTATTCCCAGAAATATGACAATCTGAAGGAAATTGACCAATACTTGGAAGCACGTTATCTCCCAAGACTCAGCCAGAATGAAGTGGAAATGTTGAACAGGCCATATCAAGTTCTGAAATAGCATCAACTATACAAAATCTCCCTAAAAAGAAAAGCCCAGGACCAGAGGGCTTCACATCAGAATTTTACCAAACCTTTAAAGAGGAACTAGTACCTATATTACTCAACCTTTCCAAAATATAGAAAAAGACGGAATACTACCCAACACATTCTATGAAGCAAACATCACCTTGATCCCCAAACCAGGAAAAGATCCAACAAGAAAAGAGAATTATAGACCAGTATCACTAATGAACGTTTGATGCAAAAATATTCAACAAAATCCTAACAAACAGAATCCAGCAACACATCAAACAAATTATACACTATGACCAAGTGGGTTTTATTACAGGATCTCAAGGATGGTTCAACATACATAAATCTATAAATGTAATTCATCACATAAACAAATTAAAAAACAAAAACCATATGATTCTCAATTGATGCAGAAAAAGTGTTTGATAATATCCAGCATCCCTTCATGATCTGAATAGTTTAGAAAATTGGTATAGAAGGGACGGTTCTTAAACTGATAGAGGCCATCTACAGCAAACTCACAGCCAACATTGTATTGAATAGAGTTAAACTGAAATCATTTCCACTCAGATCAGGAATGAGGCAAGGGTGCCCATTGTCTCCGTTGCTCTTTACCATTGTAATGGAAGTTTTAGCCATCACAATCAGGGAAGAAAAAGCAATCAAGAGTATCCATATAGGGTCAGAAGAGATTAAACTTTCACTCTATGCAGATGATATGATTGTATATCTGGAAGATACCAGGGATTCTACTACTAAACTATTAGAAGTGATCAAGGAACACAATAGTGTCTTAGGTTACAAAATCAACACTCATAAATCAGCAGCCTTTATATATAGCAACAGCAGCCAAGCTGAAAAACAGTCAAGGACTCTATCCCGTTCACAGTAGCGCCAAAAAAGATGAAATATTTGGGAGTTTACCTAACAAAGGATGTGAAAGATCTCTATAAAGAGAATTATGAAATCTAAGAAAAGAAATAGCTGAAAATGTTAACAAATGGAAAAACATGCGATGCTCATGGCTGGGTAGAATCAACATTGTTAAAATGTCCATACTACCCAAAGCAATATATAACTTTAATGCAATCCCTTATAAAGTTCCACTGTCATATTTTAAAGATCTAGAAAAAATAATACTTCATTTTATATGGAATAAGAAAAAACCTCAAATAGCAAAGACATTACTCAGAAATAAAAACAAAGCAGGAGGAATCACACTATCAGACCTCAGACTATACTATAAATCAATAGTGATCAAAACAGCATGGTACTGGCATAAAAAGGAAGAGATGTATGGAACAGAATAGAGAGCCAAGAGATGAATCCAGCTACCTACTGTTACCTGATCTTTGACAAACCAATTAAAAACATTGAGTGGGGAAAAGATTCCCTATTCAACAAATGGTGCTGGGCTAACTGGCTGGCGACCTATAGAAGATTGAAACTAGACCCACACCTTTCACCATTAACTAAGATAGACTCTCACTGGATTAAATATTTGAACTTAAGACATGAAACTATAACAATACTAGAAGTGTAGGGAAAACACCTGAAGAAATCAGCCTGGGCGAAAATTTTATGAGGACCCCTCGGGGAACTGAAGCAATGTCAAAAATACACTTTTGGGGCCTGATCAAACTAAAAAGCTTCTGCACAGCCAAGAACACAGTAAATAAAGTGGGTAGACAGCCCTCAGAATGGGAGAAGATATTTGCTGGTTATGTCTCAGACAAAGGTTTAATAACCTGAATCCATAGAGAACTCAAACGTATTAGCAAGAAAAAAGCAAGTGATTCCATCTCAGGGTGGGAAGGGACTTGAAAAATTTCTCTAAAGAAGACAGGCACATGGCCTACAGATATATGAAAAATGCTCACCATCCTTAATCATCAGAGAAATGCAAATCAAAACTACTTTGAGATATCACCTAACCCCAGTAAAATTAGCCCATATCACAAAATCCCCAAACCAGAGACACTGGCGTGGATGTGGAGAAAAGGGAACACTTTTACACTGCTGGTGGGAAAGCAAATCAATCCATCCTTTTTGGAAGGACATCTGGAGAACACTTAGAGAACTAAAAATAAACCTGCCATTTGATACTGCAATTCCTTTATTAGGTATATATCCAGAAGACCAAAAATCACATTACAACAAAGATATTTGTTATCAGAATGTTTATTGCAGCCCAATTCATAATTGCTAGGTCATGGAAGAAGCCCAAATGCCCATCAACCTATGAATGAATTAATAAGTTGTGCTGTATGTACACCATGGAATATTATGAAGCCCTAAGGAAGGATGGAGACTTTACCTCCTTCATGTTTACATGGATGGAACTGGAAAATGTTCTTAGCAAAGTATCTCAAGAATGGAAGAAAAAGTATCCAAAGTACACAGCCCTATTTTGAAACTAATTCATAGCTTTCATAGGAATGTCATAACCTAATTATAGCCTTAGAATATGGGTGATCTCCTTCTTAAAGCGGA
>CAUYTI010075800.1:0-34683 GCA_963575145.1 Galago senegalensis | reverse complement strand
TTTAAGGTAAGATGAGATTCTTGTATACAACAGATGTCTGGTCTGAGTTTCTGTATCCAATCAGCCAATCTGTGTCTCTTTAGAGGACAATTTAAGCCATTCACATTGATAGAAATTATTGATAAGCCTGGTAAAATTTTGGGCATCAAGTTGCTCAAAAGTCCAGTAGACATTTTTAATCCTTTTGCCATTGTGGAAATTGGAATTAGATCAAAAGTTTCTGAGTGGGTTTACTTTTGTGGTGGAGGATTACACTGGTCATTATGGAGGATAGGTTTGAGAATTTCCTGGAGAGCTGGTTTAGTTATGGAAAATTTCTTCAACATGTGAATGTTGTTAAAGTATTTAATTTCTACATCATAGATGAAACTCAGTTTCGCTGGATACAGTATCCTGGAATGAAAGTTATTTTGTTTTAGGAGATTAAAAGTCGATGACCATCCTCTTCTGGCCTGGAAGCTTTCAGCTGAGAGATCTGCAGTCATCCTAATACTCATCCCCTTGTAGTTAATGGTTTTTTTACGTCTGACTGCTTTCAGAATTTTCTCTTTGATCTTAACTTTGGTGAAGTTAATTATGAGGTGTCTGGGGGATGTTTGTTTAGGTTGAGACGTTCTGGGGTTCTGAAACTATCTGCTATCTGAATTTCAGAATCTCTTGGCATGTCTGGAAAGTTCTCTTTCATAATTTCATGAAGAAGAGCCTCAGTGTTTTGTTAAGCAATTTCATCACCTTCAGGGATTCCTATAAGGCGAATATTAGTTTTCTCCAAATTATCTGTGAGCTATCTGAGAGTAAGATCTGTTTTTGCTCTCCATTTCTTTTGATCTTTGTGTTCTTGGGCTTCTTCAAAAGCTTTGTCTTCAGAATCAGAGATCCTTTCTTCTGCATGTTCCACTCTGTTACGGAGGGCTTCCACTGTATCTTTCAGATCCTTGAGGGCTGCAACCTCTTGTCTCAGTGTTTCAAAATATTTGATCATTTTATCTTTGAAATTGTTGAGTTCTTGATACAACTTTTGAATGATTTCTTGAGATATCTTTTGGATAATTTCTTGAGAAATGTTTTGAATAATTTCTTGAGAAATCTTTTCAATAATTTCTTGAACTTCTACGTCCTTCCTTTCTTCCATCCTGTTAATTTTATTTGCTATCCACGTTCTGAACTCGATTTCTGACATTTCAGCCATTTGCTTGTGGATGGGGTCTTCAATTATATCTGCCCCATTTTTCCTTGGGGGAGTTGATCTATTCTGGTTGTTCGAGTTGCCAGAGTTTTTCTGGTCATTCCGCCCCATTCTGAGTTTACTTTGTTTGGAGGCCTTATCAGAACTGTTCAGTTGGTGGCTTCTTCTGGTTGCCCAGAGGGACGTGCAGAGCATGTCTGTTGTCTACTCCCAGTTCTCTAGTGCTGGGAAAACTGGGGTGCAGTAGAACGGCAGCAGCTGCACGGGACTCTGCTTGGCCGGATTAGACCTCGTTCAGCCTACTGGGTCAACCAGGGGGCAGGAGATCGGTAGTAGGCGGATCAGTCCTAGTTCAGTACCCTGTAGCAGCCAGGGGGTGGCGGAATGGCAGCGGTAGTTTAGGGTACGTGAGAGACCAGATCAGTCTTAGTTTGGCCCCACCAGAGTAGCTGGGGGAAGTGGAGGACTCCTTCACCATGGCCTGTTGGATGCCTGCGGCACTAGCAAGCCGATCTATTCCTTCCCAGCATGGGAGCCCGGAGTGGGGAACTCCTCTACCTCGATCTGTGGGAGGCATGTGGCTCTAACAAATAGTTCTGGTCCCGCCCAGAGCGGAAGACTTCTCCACCGCCTCCTGTAGGGCATGTGTGGCTCTAGCAAGCAGTTCTGGGCCTGCCTAGCATAGGTGCCTGGAACAGGGTACTCTTCTGCTGGCCCCCGTTGGGTGTGCGTGTCTCTAGAAGGCTGTTTCCGGTCTGCCTGGAATGGAGGACTCTTCCACCATTGTCTGCAGAACACCCATGGCACTAGCAAGCAATTCTGGGCCCACCCAAAGCCCTGGAGCAGGGATCTCCACGGCTACCCGTGGGGTGTGCTGCTCTAGCAAGCAGTTCTGGGTCCTCCCAGAGTGGGGGACTCCTCTGCCACTGCCTGCGGGGTGCGCAAGGCTCTAACAAGTAGTTCTGTGCCTGCCCGGAGCAGAGGAAGTCCTCTACAGCCACCTGCAGCCGCAGGAGGTGTGCAACTCTAGCGCCCCAGTTCTGTGCCTGCCCAGAACCCTGGAGCAGGGATCTAATCTGCCGCCCGTGGGGGCGCGTGGCTCTAGCTAGCAGTTCTGGGTCTTCCCAGAGTGGGAGAATTGTCCACTGCTACCCGTGGGGGTGCGCAAGGTTCTAGCAAGTACTTCTGTGGCTGCCCGGAGCAGGGGAACTCTTCTCCGTTCACCCGCCACCCGCGGGAGGCTTGCGGCTCTAGCAAGCGGTTTTGGACTGGCCCAGAGCCCTGGAGCGGGGGTCTCCTCTGTCGCCTGTGGGGTGCACAGCTCTCGCAAGCAGTTCTGGGTCCTCCCAGAGTTGGGGACTCATCCGCAGCCACTTGCGGGGGTACACAAGGCTCTAGCAAGTACTTCTGTGGCTGCCCAGAGCAGGGGAAGTCTTCTCTGGTCACTCACTGCCCGCAGGAGGCTTGTGGCTCTAGCAAGGGGTTCTGGACCTGCCCAGAGCCCTGGAGCCAGGGTCTCCTCTGTTGCCCGTGGGGTGTGCGGCTCTAGCAAGCAGTTCTGGGTCCTCCCAGAGTGGCGGACTCGTCTGCCGCCACCCGTGGGGGTGGGCAAGGCTCTAGCAAGTACTTCTGTTGCTTCCCGGAGCAGGGGAACTCCTCTCTGGCCACCCGCCACCCACGGGAGACTTGCGGCTCTAGCAAGCGGTTCTGGATCCGCTCAGAGCCCTGGAACGGGGGTCTGCTCTGTCGCCGTGGGGTGTGCAGCTCTAGCAAGCAGTTCTGGGTCCTCCCAGAGTGGGGGACTCATCCACTGCCACCCTCGGGGGCGCGGAAGTCTCTGCCAAGTCGTTCTGTGCCTTCTCTGCGCAGGGGACTTCTCTGCGGCCACCTGCCACCTGCGGGAGGCTTGCAGCTCTAGCAAGCAGTTCTGGGGCCCGCTTTGTACCTATATTTTGTGTTCTTAAATGATCTTCCTTGGATTTACAGCTTGCCAAACTTCTTTCTGGGCTCAGCTCCCTGTCTTTGGCTTCCTATATTCTGATTCCAACCAGTTTTTCTTTCTTTGCTCAGGAGCCTCTGACCAGGGTTGCTACCAGTCGGCCATCTTCCCAGAATCCCCCCCACTGCTAAGGTTTAGTTTGATTATGTAAGAAGATGTTACTGCTATTTACTTAGATGGCAGAAGATTCAGGAAGGTGCAGGTTGGGAGGACTCCAGTTGTGCTTTTGTAATGTTAAGTTTAGGATGCTGATTAGACATACCAAAGGAGATGATAAATGTTAAATTGGAGAAGAATCTGGAGTGCAGGATATAGACTGGGACTAGAAGTATACTTTGGGAGTTATTGTCACATAGAAAATATTTAGTTCCATGGGATTAGATGAAATTACCTGGAGACAGGAATTTGAGGGGAAAAGGGCTCCTTCAAGAGAAGCATAGGGCATGGCAACATTCAGATGTTGAAGAGACTAAATCTAACAATGGAAACTGGAAAAGGAGCAGATATGAAGTAGGGAGAGATTTCTTCAAACTTGGAGTAATTTTCACTCCACAAAAGTACCTAAGGGAACTGTATTTTTCAGACCCCAGGTGGTTCTCAGTATGTTCCATACCAGTGAGGCCTGTAGAATAACATCACAAGAAAATCAAAGAAATGAACTACTACTCACTTTGGGACGTTCTGACTCAAAATCCAGTTCAAATATTTTTAAGCAATGTGAGAATTTTATCCCAACAAAATGTATCTTTTTTTTTTTATTTTTATTTTTTGCAGTTTCTGGCCGGGGCTGGGCTTGAACCCACCACCTCCAGCATATGGGGCCAGCGCCCTACCCCTTTGAGCCACAGGGCCACCCCCCCTAAATGTATCTTAATAAATATTAATGACCAATTCTGTTTTAGCTCACATTATTCCATACATCTTTCTATGAAAAGTGATGTTTCATACCTTGTAGCCTCTTACAACAGCCCATCCCACATTAGCAATTTTGATAGATTGATGTGACAGTGTACTTGCTCTGTTGACCTGGGGAGAGGGCAGCGGCATCATGGTAGCTCACTGCAACTTCAAACTGCTGAGCTCAAGCACTCCTTCTGCCAAAGCCTCGCCAGTAGCTGGGATAACAGGCAGATGCACCAGGACACTTGGCTTATTTTTCTACTTTTTAAAGTAGAGATGGGCTTAACTCCTGAGCTCAAACAATCCTTCTGCCTTGGCCTCCCAGAGTTCTAGGATTATAGGCATGAGCCACTGCATCTGGCCTCATATTGGCTATTATTAAATGGTCAATACTAGAATACAAAGGGTGGCAATAAAGTTTTTTGTGCACTATTTTAAATTGCACATGAACTTCATGGCCACCCTGTATTTTAAAATTTATTGTTTAAACACCAAGAGTTATAAGAAAAATAAACATAACTTAAACTATTTCTTCCTCCAATCAATAAAATTTGGTATAGGAAAACATAATTTTATTTATATAGTGAGATACCTTCCCTATATAAATACTAAAACAGGAAATGCCTTACTTTATGGCTGCTTCCTCATAATGCAATAGTGAGAGGCTAATGAGGCCACGTAAGTCTAAGGTGAGGGATGATAGCAAGGGGTAGGATTATGATCTACTAGAAGTAGTAAGAGATACAGGAGATACAAGTTGGCCAAGGAGAAAGGAATTACCACTATTTGTATTGGTTTATAAGGCTTTGGGGTAGAGAGAGAACACCGCTGCTAGTCTTGGAAACATCGTTCATCTTTTTCACAGCACTGTGTAATATAGGGTGGACATAAAGTCCATGTGCAACTTAAGTCGGGTAACAGAGTAAACCGCACATGAACTTTACATCCACCCTGTATTCTTCATCCAGTGGTTGACATTAACAAATATTATAAAGCATTTTGTTTCACTTTTTTGGAATTGTGGCGCTCTTTTCATTCATTTATTTATTTATTAAGACAGAGTCTCACTTTATTGCCCTCAGTAGAGTGCTGTGGTGTCACACAGCTCACAGCAACCTCCAACTCCTAGGCTTAGGTGATTCTCTTGCCTCCGCCTCCTGAGTAGCTGGGACTACAGGTGCCTGCCACAACACCCAGCAATTTTTTGTTGCAGTTTGGCTGGGGCTGGGTTTGAACCCACCACCCTTGGTATATTGGGCCGGCTCCCTACTCATTCAGGCACAAGTGCCACCCATCATTTTTTAAAATTTATTTTTATTAAGTCATATACACATAGATCATGAATACATTTATGCATATGTCGGGTACAGTGTGTGTGTTTTTGTTTTTGTTTTGCACTGGGAGATTGAAACAATTAGAAGAGAAATAGTTAGGCTCTGGGGCATCATATGTGTTTGACCCTTTCCTGCTGCTGCCTCTTGTTTCTGGACTGCAGGATATGTGGATTGCTTTCCCTGTCCACCTTCATCCTCACCCACCTCTCTTGGATCTAATTTGACTTGGTGAGCTTCTTCGGTAGTGATGGAGATTTCTCAACATTACTGTTTAATTGGGCAAGCTACGATAGTTGACTTTTTATTTATGATTGACCTGAGGTCTGCCAAGCAATTAAATAAAGCAAGATTACAAGACACTTCTGATGGTTAGTATTAATTGCTTTCTGTGTGCTATACTAAGGTCTTTGCATGCATCATCTCCTTCTTTACAGCAGTGGTTCTCAACCTGTGGTCGTGACCCACAGGAACTGCATTAAAGGGCCGCGGCATTAGGACGGTTGAGAACCACTGCTTTACAGCATTTGTATGAGGTAAACATTAGTTTTTATATTTCATGGATGAAGAAAATGGTGCTTAGGAAGTTGAAGTAACTTGGCCCAAATGACTGTACGTAGCAGGACTGACCGGTGGTGCCCTTAGCTGTTTAACCCTCTAGTCCTCATTCTTGAACAATATTCCCTCTATGAGAAAAGCTTTTATAATCTCCAGTAACTAATTCAGTACAGAATAAATACAATTTTATAAAGGAATTTTGTAATAAAGAATGTCCATGGTTATATGTTTTACTTACTTGCTCACACTGGTGCATAATTGTGATTTTTACTCTTTTCCTACAAACATCTTTGCTATAGTGTCAACTAAATATTTTTTAATACATTGAAGAATGAATTTTTAGATGAAATTGAACTGAGCAAGGTGGCTCATGCCTATAATTCTAGCATTTTGGGAGTCCAAGTGGGAGAATTGCTTAAGGTCAGGAGTTCAACACAGCCTGAGCAAGAGCTTGACTCAGTCTCTACTAGAAATAGAAAAAACTAGCTGGGGACTGTGGTGGGTGCCTGTAGTCTCAGCTACTTGGGAGGCTAGGTCAGGAGGATAGCTTGAACCCAGGAATTTGAGGTTGCTGTGAGCTAGGCTAATCCTAGCACTCTAGCCTGGGCAACAGAGTCAAAACCAAAAAGACTTAATTGTAATATGTCTCATCTGCCTTGAAATGCTTTTGCCAACAACTTTACATTCTCTCTTTTTTTTGTTTTTGGAGACAGAGCCTCAAGCTATCCCCCTGGGTAGAGTGCCAAGGCATCACAGCTCATAGCAACCTCCAACTCCTGGGCTCAAGTGAGTCTCCTGCCTCAGCCTCCCAAGTAGCTGGGACCACAGGCGCCTGCCACAACACTCAGCCATTTTTTAGTTGCAGCCATTATTGTTGTTTGGCAGGCCGGGGCTGGGGATTCGAACCCACCACCTTAGGTGTATGTGGCTGGTGCCTTAGCCGCTTGAGCCACAGGCGCCGAACCAACTTTACATTCCATAGAGTATTGCTAACATGTGGTCTGTATTAGGTATTCAGAAACATGCTAATGGAACGGAGTCTAACATAATGCTGTTCTCCTAAGCTTTGGAAGACCCTTTGGATATTATATATTGCCATGAAGCCTGACTTCACATCTTGCAAATGCAGGGTATGGAGAAGAGAGAATAGTTTATAGATTGGTAACTATAAAAGATTTCAAATTATGACAGATCAAATAAATTTTTTCAAAAAAATTTTTGTATGAGACAGAGTCTCACTCTGTTACCAGGGCCTAGAGTACAGTGGCATCATCATAGCTCAAGCAACCTCAATCTCCTGTGCTTAAGAGAGCCTCCTGCCTCAGCCTCCTGAGAAGCTGGGAGTGCAGATGCCTGCCACACCAACAGGCTAATTTTTTCTATTTTTGGCAGAGATGGGATATTGATCTTGTTCAGGCTGATCTTGAATTCCTGAAGTCAAGAACTCCTCCTGCCTTGTCCTTCAAGAGCACTAGGATTACAGGCACAAGCCACTTTGTCCACCCTTATTCAATTTTTGAGCAGTGTAATTGTTAAATCAGATAAACTGTGGCTCTAGTTATCATCCCTGTGAAACTTCCTACTCTCAAATGCCAGGCTTGCTACACACTGACTTCAGGTTCCCTTCCTCCAGTGTAGTGGTTCTCAACCTTCCTAATGCCGCGATGTATTTTCATTGTTACAAAGGGGTTGTGACCCACAGGTTGAGAACCACTGCTCTAGTACCTGTATTTGATTTCACCAATATAGGCAGAAATATAAAGCCAGTTTTTAATCCTGTCTTTGAATTTAGGTGTGGTTAGCAGTGACTTGTGGTTGCTAAATCTTAAAGTTCTACATTTAGCGATTTAAAAATAGATCAGTGGCTTTTTGCACTCTTCTTTGTGCCATTCTTAGTAGCATAAATTAAGCTTCCATGTCTTGGACAGTAAAAGCCATGGAGAAGAAAATTGATTAGTTTGGACAATCAATGGTGCTTAATGGAGTCATCTTGGGTGGATTTAGAGGTAGGTAGGAATGTGGAAACCCACTTTACTCCACACTGGTTGACTTGGATTTTGATGGAAGACTGATGTAAATACCTCTCCTGCTGCTCTTGGTTTACCAGCCCCAGATGTAGGATGGCCTAAAAATTTTTACTGTATATCCCACAGGCATCTGCTCACAGCATCCAGGCAGGTTAATTAAATGACTGATGTAAGGTGATAAGGAGAGATAACAGACTTTTGTGAACTGTGGGGCACGTGCCCTACCTAACAGGGGAAATTGCTCCTTCTTTCCAGCTTGTTAATTGCCACGGGAGACTCTGAACCTGCTGTAATACTACACACATTTTTAAAAGGAGCTTGAAACGTGAATCTTAATGGAGAAGTAAGTATATATATATAGAAGAATGGAGAAGTAAGTATAATGGAGGAGCTTGAAATGTGAATCTTAATGGAGAAGTAAGTATATATATATTATATATATATATAATATATATATATATATATTTTGAGACAGAGCCTGAAGCTGTCCCCCTGGGTAGAGTGCTATGGCTTCACTGCTCACAGCAACCTCCAACTCCTGGGCTCAAGCGAGTATCCTGCCTTAGCCTCCCAAGTAGCTGGGACCACAGGCGCCTGCCACAACGCCCGGCCATTTTTTGGTTGCAGCCATTATTGTTGTTTGGCGGGTCTGGGCTGGATTTGAACTTGCCACCTTAGGTGTATGTGGCTGGCGCCTTAGCTGCTTGAGCCACAGGCGCTGAGCCAGAAGTTTTCTTATATTAAAATGTGGGTAACTATATGAATTTAAAAAATTATGGACCAAACCAATCTGTGGACTGAACACAATCTCCCAGACCATCAGTTTGTGATGTGTCCTCTGTGATATAGTCCTACTATAGAGGACTACTAGTCCTCTTCTAGTAGTAGAAGTCCCATGGGTATAACTCCAGGAACCTAGTGTTGTATCTTCAGAGAGTCATTCTTTTGTGTTGAAGTTATTCTTTCTTCCACATACTACTAGAAGGGTTAACCTGGCTTTTTGACTTCCTAGTTACTTAGGGAGAGTGAAATATCAGCTCTTATCTCTATGGAAAGCAAAACTGGAGCCTTGGCAGGAAGAGTTGAGTAGGTGATGTGGAGTTCAGAGAGAATGGTGAACCAAAGCCACCAAGTTAAGGACTTGTCTCTTCCTGTTTGAAAAGGTCAAAATTCCTTGGAAGGGCCAGGTGCAGTGGCTCATGCCTGTAATCCTAGTAGTGGGAGGTTGAGGCTGGAGGATCACTTGAGCTTGGTAGTCTGAGACCAGCCTGAGCAAGAGCAAGACCCTGTCTCTACTATTAATAGAAAAAACTAGCCGGGCATTGTGCCTGGCACCTGTAATCCCAGCTACTCAGGAGGCTGAGACATCTTGAACTCAGGGGGTTTGAGGTTGCTGTGAGCAAAGCTGACATCATGGTACTCCAGACTAGGCAACAGAGTGAGACTCTGTCTCAAAAAAAAAAAAAAAAAAGACCAATTGTACTGATCCTACATATTTTATAGAGTCTCCAAAAATCTCATTCTCCATAGTAAATATTAAGAAGAAGCTGCTACAAATCTAGTTGATCTACTAGAAAAAAACAGTCTGCTTACAACTTAGCAACAGAATCATAAAGGGAATAAAGTTTGATTCAATATGCAGGTAAAACTTTGTCATTGTTCACTCTTTCATGGAGAAAGAACATTAATGAATCAACCCAGCAAAGTTGCCTTTTTGATTTACTGCCTGGGTGAAGATGACTACTTAGGTTCATTTTACTCCCATGAAAACTGAGAGTGGTGGATGATATTATGTTAAGAGAGATTAGAAACCTGATTTTACTGACACAGTTTTCATAGAAATGCTCAACACTAATGAATACATCAAAAACCATACTTTATTTTATGTATAGCAATACAATTTACATATTAAATAACACTATAATAGAATGATTTGATATAGTTTTAAACAGAAGAAAAAAGGAAAAATTTCAGTTTACAAAACCCCTCCCCCCAAATGAATTTAAAAAAAATCCCAAACCCCACTTTTTCCAAATGGGTCATTGTGACAAATGTGTCCAGTGACTAATTATGTCTAATTCCTATTGCACAAATGGTCAATGGAATTAAAATAAAACCCAACTTTCACAATCACTGCCTCAAAGAAATAACACATATTGGATTCTTTTGGAATGCAAAGATGGTTCTTGCTATTTCAATACACAGAAAGTTGAATTCACATATCCACCACAAAAAGGAAAAAAAAAAAACTAAGACAGAGTTGAAACTAGAAAAAAATTAGCTTTATATGAAAATATAAAATTCTATGATTATATACCATAGATACAAAGTTCCCAGAAGATGCTTACCCAAGCAACAAAATATTTACAGTTTCAATGATCTTAGCTATTTCAAAACGAATTGAAAGAAATATGAGTCAACATGAAGACTGAATTTTTTAGAAACAATGGCTGCTTGCTAGTTTCAAATGTTCTAACAAAAAAGGAGTCACTACCCCAAATGTTGGAGAGTTGCGACATTTTATAAAATCGACTGTCTCCTTTTCTGGAGATGTTTATTTCTTAAAACTCAAGATAGTTTTCTTGAAATTAATTATCCTCTGTAGAAAATGCTTCCCTTTGCAAATATTTAACAAAAATACTAAAAACAGTTTAACAGCTAAGACAAAGTAGAGGCCAAATATCATTATTACAACTCCTTCCTATTTGTGGCATGCCTTCTCTCTAGAGATAAGTAAAGCCAGTATCATACGTTAAATGGCAACTAAGGGAAAGTGCAAAGGGGTAAGTGAAATTACAGCTGTTAAAAAAAATAAGCAGGCATTTCCCTTCATATAAAAGTTCACTGGCACCATTGGAACATGAACTTTAGAACACAGGAGTCGAAAATGTGTTTTCCAGTATAACTGCTAAATTCTTAAGACAAACTACACTTTGATTATTTTTTCTTAAATTATGATGAGTTTGGGTTTCTTTTATTTTTTTGCTTAGAATTAGTAATATGTATCTTTGGTAAATTGTTATCTATATTTTAATTTTAAATATAGTATATATGCATTTAAGAAAAAATTCATAACAAGGCAGTTGTGCTGTGTCATTATAAAATAAGGTTATTTATTGATTTCAATGTCACTCTGGGCTAAAACCCCCCAATATCCAGACCTTGAACACCATCAATCACCCTTTGACCCCAGCTGGACTCTTCTACTTGAAATGGACTCTTAGAGATCCAGGGCATAAAAATTAGGAAAACCAATGAACTAATCTTATTCTTCTTAAAATCCAGAAGTTAGCTTTTTCTGTTTTTAGACTTAAAGGCAATACCGTGGCTATGGGACGAAAGAAAGAGTTCTCCTGTTGGCAGCCAGGTGTCTTTTCTCTGATGTCCAGCATGCCCACTTAGATCATTATATTCAATTTTGTATGATGTATTCATTATGTTTGCCTAGAGATAAATTCCCACACAGAAACGGCTTATTTTATCAAATAGCACACACACATGAATTTGCAATAGCTATTTCATTTCCCTTTAGGTACACGTGGTGATAACCTTGTACCTAAAGGGAACATTTTATAAAATCGACTGTCTCCTTTTCTGGAGATGTTTATTTCTTAAACAGTGTGCTTATGTCTCAAAGCAAACACCATCTTTGAAACTCTCTGCCTCTGGAAAGATGCAAGCACAGTGTTGCCAATAACAAATGAATAATAGTAGTGAGGATATGCTCTGTGGTAAAAGTGCAGAACTGCTGACTATAACCACCCTTAGTGTTCGGACTACTGCGGCAAAATGGGCAAGTAACAGTTGCTCCTAGTTCACTGGGTCAGAATCTATAACTTTGGTTCAAGCCTGCTAGAGACACAGACTGCTCACAGGGAACTTCTAACCTATCCTTATCTAACCTATCCCTATCCTATTTACTAGCTGTCTCTTTTATAATGATTGTGATACTTTGTAAGAGATAGTCACAGAATTGCACTGGAGGGTATATATCTCCACGAATCGAGCCCTCTGTAAAGAGTACAGAAGGGAATACTTGTTATTTGTCTTCTAACCAATGTTTACTTGTACTAAGCAAAAACTGAGAGAGGGACCATGAACCCTAACTCAAACACCACTTTTGAACATCAAGACCACTTTGCCATCTACTGAAAAGAGTTAGCTTATCTCAATGCTCTGTAAAACTAAAACTAAAACTGAAACTTAATTGACTTAAAGAAAATCTAGCCTTTTCCCTTCCCAATTTCCTTTGATTCCTGGCAGCTGTAGTGCTCCTGTGTTCAAGCTTTTCTTGTGTTCAGTAGAACATCCTGTGTCACCTCAGACGGGCTGTAAAGGTGTCTGTCACCTAGCACACATACAACTTAGCAAACTTTGCTCACTTGAACACCTTTTCTCAAGACTGGCCTACATATTCTGGGTTGTTGAATCTTGTGATAAAATGATGAGATTTACCCTGGTAAGTTATGTAATTCATAACTTGGCCTGTACATTTTCTCACTTTAGGAAATTTGGTCTTCCTGCAGCACCATTCTGACAAACTTCATAGAAAACCAACTCAGGATAAATAGACCTTCAGTGGTGATCATAATTAATTAATGTTTAATGCCTACTCAGATAGTATAATAGCAGCCTGGGTGGCCTTTTCATTGAAATTCATTGACATAAAGAATAAACCCTGTTCTTCTTAACAGGTCCAGATCTGGTGATGATTTTACTTCTGATAGAACCTATCCCTCAAAAGCAAACACATAGTGGAAGAAACAGATTTCAGTAAGTAGCTTATTTTTCTAACAGATTCTACCAAAGTTTCTATTAATGCTCCTAATTTTCCCATTATATACTACAAGATGAATATGATTTCCTAGAGTGGAACAAATAACTTCCTTGGGCTCTCTAATGCTTATCAGCATTTTTTACTGAAGTGTATCTGTTCTTAACACTAAACCACACAAAAGCCTATAAGCCCATCTCCCTTTAAACTACTTGACAATGTAGGTATTACCTTTTATTCAAGATTTTAATTTTTTCCAAATCAGATTTATCCATGTGTGGGATTTTATATAGTCCTAAGACTTTTGCTAATACAGCATTTCCAAATTAATCTTAAGTAGAAGAATATATGTTATTAAGAGATTTATTATGAAGCATTTGGCAAAAAAGGAAAGAAAAGATTAACTATATAGGTAGTTTTTATTAGATTGCTATGAGTAATAGGGAATTTTTAGAAGACTACTTTTAAAATTACACACCTGTAAAAATTTTCATTCTTCTACCTAGCATGAGGTATGGGATTATAAACCCAGAAGCATTAATGGAGAGTAACTAAAGGGTCTTGTATCTGAGTTGTGTAAAATATTGCCATCTTTCTATTGTAAAAGCCCTGATTTTAGGGTGTAGCTATTTCAGAGAGTCAAAATGGAAAGAACACACACTGTCCACATATCTACTGTGAAAGCTGTAATACAGAGTTATTCTTTATTTTGACACATTTTTGTAAGCGGTGAATATAACTTTGTAACTAATCAATGTCCACATGAAGCAACTCTTAAGCCTTCTAACTTTTTACTGCATCTCTTAGCCATTCTAAATGGAACTGTTTCAAGACCATGACGTTAACAGACCTTCTCAGTTAGCTCCCAGTAGCCTGCTAGTCTGTAAAAGAAAACAAGGCTCATCCACACCACTAAAATACAGAAGGCATACAGCATTGAACAGTGCCTAAAAAAATAGGAGGACCAAGGAAAAGAACAGCATTGCCTGCTAGTAGAATGCAACTGTTTCAGCAATAATAATAATGATAATAAAATCAAGGTTCACTATCATACACCTTCACTGTACTGAACTAAAAAGTAGCATGTATGTTGTCATGGAATGTCACATCAGGGCTTGCTTTAGTATTAGATTATAGGCAATAACACTGATCATACACGCATAGTGCAAACTAGGTAAAATCGCGTTTCATGGTGTGAAATGAACAGAGGGGCGAATGCTCAGTAGGATACCATTAAGACATAAAATGGCAAAAAATAAATATCAAAACTTTTATCAGTGTAAAAAAGTAATTGGGTTATTGTATAACCTAGAGTCTGGCAAAAAAGGCCTCAAAAAAGTTCTCAGTTTTCAGAAGTTTACAAATTAATCCTTTCAGGATTCCAGTCACACGAGAGACTCCATGCTCTCGGCAGGGTCTGATTCATCTGCAATTAGAACAGCACCATTTCTGTCCACTGTCATGGGACCATTTCCATTTTCTTTAGTGCTGACCAAGCTGAGCATTGCCTTATAGACAAATTGGTATTGTTCCTGAAAAACAAAAGAGGAAGACAGTTTGAGCCAAAGAACAGCTTAGTCCAGTCACTTAGGGTAGAAATGTCAATTAAAAATCTTAAGTGTGAGAAACAGGAATAGTATAAATGTTATGTGAGCAAATTAAAAAACCACTTGAATCCTTTATAATCAAGACATAGCTTCTTCACATCCTTCTGATCTCTGTCAGCTTGGAATCAAGCCTCAATGTTGACAGTTCATAAGATAATGTTGTGTCCATATCTTATAATTAGGGAATAGCAGGCTGTCCAGCAGGGCTTCTTAGCCTCAGCACACAGGCATTTGGGGCAGGATGAGTCTATGTTGTCGAGAGTTGTCTTGTGTACTTAGGTTGTCTGGCAGCACCTCTGGCCTCTACCCACCAGATGTCAGAGCAACTCTCTCTGTGCACATTGTGACAACTGAAAAAGTGTCCAGACATGACCCAAAACAACCCCCTCTCCCTTGCCCCCCTCCCCCAGCCCAGTGAACACTGCTGCTCTAAATAGTGAATCTGAATTTCAACTGATGTTGGATGGATTTTACAGATAAGCAAATTGCTTACAATGTCTGTGAATACTCCAGGCCTCATAAGATTAATCATTTTTGCAACCTGGAAAACATCCACAGCATTTTCATTCTCCAGTTGCTGGGACAGGGTAGTAAGGGCACATAACATTCCTGCTGAAACTGCTCCATACCTGAGGGAGATAAAAACAAAGATGTGATTCCAGATTTAGAAAGGGACTGAGTATGTTGGAATGAAATCACCATCATGTATTTTCATGGAAAACGAAGTAGATTATATTGACATTTATTCTAGAAGACAAAAATGAATGACATGCTGGATAGGAGGGGGTTTGGGAAGCTAGCATAAAGGTGAGATTTGTTTAGGACTGTCAAATATCCCAAACTGGCTCATCAGATGTTTAGCTTTATATCTGTGGTGAAATGAGAGGATCAAACATGGACTTAGGAGAGCTATAGAAGGTGTGGGAATAGGAACGACCTGGGTGGTACACCAGGAAAAACAATAGAAGAGAACCTCTAGGCCACTGTACAAACAGCCAGTAAGGAAAGGCTCTGGAAGATTTTTTCTTAAAGTCTCAAAGAGCTAAATTGAACTTACAAAATATGAAAAATAAAAAAATGGAAATAGATGGCTCAAAAAGAAGTCAGAGAATTTTCAAAATTAGTTTCATGTTAAGTAATTATTTTTGGCACCGAAGTGGAACTGCCTTCTATAAAATCCTTGGAAAAATAAATATGGTTCTCTTTGCTTCACACACACACACAAAAAGCTTAGAAGTAGTAGATGAAAACAGTAGTAGACTGTTTTCATCAGGGCCAGGTTGGCAACTTCAGTTTTCATAGGGATCTGTGACGGCGTGTAGCTTCCATACTAGTGATGAGAAAACAGATGGATTAAATGAATTGTTCAAGGTAGTGTTGCTGACTGGTGGCAGATATGAGACCAAGCTTCAGATAGCCTGTGCCCACTGTTCTCTGAAAAATAAGTCAATACGTAGGCTCTGAATTTATTCTTACATGAAATAAAAAATGACCCATTTTATGTTTTTAATACAAATAAAACCACAGTTCCCATAAACTCCCACACCAATTTTACAGCCAACCTCTTCAGAGGTAAAAACTGTTACACGTCTAGCCTGTTACAGCCTTCCAGATTCAAGTTTATCACTATGTTTCAATGCAGCTCATTATTTTACCTGCCGCATAGATCCCAGATTTATTCACTTCCCTACTCATGCATATTTATCTTGTTTGTATCTTGTGCATATTAGCATAGGTACCCTGAGTAGAAGTGCTGGGGTCAATATACTCAGTTTTAAGTCAGGGTTGTAGTTCTTCCCCAAGGAGATGTTTATGCTCCTCCCATATCAGAATTCTGGTTTCTCCTCATTTTAACTGTAAGTGCCTGTGGCACCTGATGGGTGTGAAAGGTTGTATCTTGTCATTGTTTTAATTTGCATTTCCTTGATTACCAGGGGGGCTGAATATCTTTTTATGTTTATAGATCATTTATATTCCTTTTTCTGAAATTGCCTAATATCCTTTGGATACTTTCCTATTAAAAAATGGATTTTTAGGAGTTATTTTTTCTGGTATCTATAGTACCTATTGTAGGAATTTTTACCAGTCTCTCCTTCTCTTATTATTGTGGTCATTTTTGTTACAACAAAGTATAGTTTAGATGTAATTATCAGTCTTATTTTTGGCTTCTTTGAATCTTATTTGACAATGCTTCCCCTAGCCTTGTATTTTAAGAATATTCTTCTACATTTTCTAGTTTAATTTTTTAATATTGTTCATTTTGTCTGATCTTTTCTTCTTATTTGGATGTAAGAAAGGGATCTGATTTTAGTTATTTTTTAGTTATTTAGGTCTGATCTTTTCTTGTTGACGTGAGCTTCCCTTTTATCATATAACAAATTTTGATATTTGTAGGCCTATTTCTGAACTTTATTTTGGCCCCACATTTTTTTTTGTACCTTTCTACATTTCATTCCTTGATAAATATAAATTGTGATATCTGGCAAAGCAACTTTCCATAATAATCTTGGGCTTTCATATTGTTTTTAGTGTTTCAAACATATATAGAGGGTGCCAAAAAATTATACATACATTTTAGGCAATTACAATATATAATATACAAGATAACAAACATTATTGATCTATATTGAGTATTACAATGTTAATGCAGTTTTTTCTTTTCTTTAAATGTGTATTACTTTGGGGAGCTCCCTTTATATTATTAATTTTCATTCTTTACTTGTACACACATTATCAAATACCTCTAACCTTCTACCCCACTTTATCCTGTTTCTTAGTAATTTTGAAGCCAGATTGTCAAGGAACACAAAACTTTGTTGGAATTTTGATTAGGTTGCATTGAATATATAGATGGATCTGTGGAAATTAACATCTTTTCAATCTGGAGCTTTTCTGTTCACGAACATGATGTCTTTTCTCCATTTATTCAGGTCTTTTATAGCTTTAACTAGGCTTTATGATTTTCTTCCTAGTCTTTGCCAGTTTCATTTTAGGTTAATTCCTAAGTCCTTTGGAGTTTCTCTTACCCCTAAGAATGGCCTCTTTCTGTGACATTGTCTGGTTCCAGTTGATGTCTAGGAAGGTTGCTGATTCACACGTGGTGAATCTGGTGCACCTAGTCGCACACAGAATCCTATTTAAGTTCTCATAGTCTGCCGATTCCTTCGGTAGCTGGCTCTATCTTTATTTGCCAACAATGCCTATTATGCCTCTTTTCAACTTTTATACTTGTATATTTTCCTTTAACTGTGTTGGCTGGAACTCAGTTTTCCATACTAGGGCGGACAGCAGATACCATGTGGTGTTAAAGGCCCAGCTTCTAAATTCTTAAGAGTAAATAAAAAATATTTGGTATACAGACTTCTGGCAAATAAAAGTCCCTCTACTAGTGTCCTAAATTCATGCACAGATTTTTGGTAATATTTGGCCAACTATGTAGCCTTCATTTAGTTACATTACTAAGATAAATCTCAATTTTTTCATGACATGTAATTCTTTAATTATAACATACTGGGTTTTATTAGACAGTGTTTTATTTACATTTTTTGCATTCATATTCAACTAATTCACACCCATACTTTTCCATTCTGGTGCTGGCCTTGTTTGTTTAACCTGAAGTAGCATTAAATCCCCTCTCCCGTATATTACTGAGCAAACACAGCCTTGATTAGGAGGTGTGGGCCCTAACAGTTGGAGAATTTTTCTTTTGTTCAGTTCTTGGTAATCACTAACATGTCCTGTACTCTGACTATCTGCCAAGTTCTCGCCTAGGTATTTTACATGCACCAATTTGAGCCTCACAATAACCCTATGATGTGGGTGCTATTATTGTCTCCATCTGAGGCTGAAGAAATTAGGTCCATTCAGGTGAGGTAACTGGCCAAGGTCTCATAGTGAGCCTAGAGCTTCAATTTGAGCTGATACATATAAATGGCTCAGAACAGAGATATATTCAATACATGTTACTTTATTATGGTTTTATCTAGGCTTAAAGTTTATTAGTATAAAGTTATCATCTCAAATGCTTACTTTATTTCCTTTAAAATGTTACTTTATTTTCTTTATCTTTTTATTATAGGACATGTTAAACCCACACAAAAGCAGAATCCTAACCTTTATCAGCCCCTGGTCACTCTTGTTTCATCTTTATTTCCTCCCCCATATATTTTGAAGCAAATCCTAAGTATTTTATTCAAAATTATTTTAGTATGAAACCTAAAAAAGGACTTTAAAAATGGACATATTAATACACCTAAACAAACTAACAATTCTCAAATGTTTTTACTGTAACTCCAGATATACTGTAGATTTGTTTTCCTCCGAATTTTTTTTGTAAAGAGTCTCACTCTGTTGCCCTACCCAGAGTGCTCTGGTATCAGCCTCGCTTCACAGCAGCCTCAAACTTGTGGGGTCTAGCAATCCTGCCTCCATCTCCCAAGCAGCTGAGACTATAAGCACCTGCCATAGCACCTGGCTTATTTTTCTATTTTTAGTACAGATGGGGTCTTGCTCTTGCTCAGGCTGGTTTTGAACTCCTGAGCTCAATCAATCTTCCCACCTTGGCCTCCCAGAGTGGTAAGAGTATGGGTGTGAGCCACCCAGTCCAGCCTTCTTCTTAATGTTATGACATTTTAAATATTTATCCTCATTATATTTTCCAACGTTGCATTTTTTTATTAGATTTTCTGTCTCCTTCCAGCCTCCACTTCACTATAGTTTGCTTTTTTATTTTTTAATTCCTTAGATTTTTTGGTGGGTTTGTCTAGTTCTTTTTGTGACTTCTTGATTTGAAAGCTTAGTTTGCTTATTTTTAATCTTTTCTCTGATACAGATAGTAGTTTAGGCTGTAAATTTTTCTGAGTACAGTTTGGCTCCATCCTAGTAGGTTTTGAAATCCATCAAAGTATTTTACAATTTCTGTTTTGGTTACCTTTTTAATGTGTGAATTATTTCTAAGCAGTTCTATATGTAAAGATTTTAATTTCTAGGTATAAGGATTTGGGAATCTTACTTTTTGTTGGTTCCTAATATTAATGCATTCTAATAAACCAAAGTGGCCTGGGGTATTTGTTTTGGGGAAATACACTGAAATTCTATTTATGGTCAATTTATATAAATAAACTGGTTGTGTTTGAAGAGACTATAGGTTTCTCTCCTAGGTACAGACTTCTTTATATCACTGTTAGACTTTTTAATTGTGACATTCAAATCTTCTCTCTGAATCTTACTGGTGACATGTATTTTAGTTTGAGAACTCAACACTTTATTTCATCCTTAGAAACCTCAGCTGTTATTTCTATTTGTCCTGTCTTTTGTCTCTTCATGCTTCACTTCTTAGACATATGTTAGAATTCCTGTATCCAGCTTCCATATCCTAGTGTTGTGTAAATTTCAGATTAATATGAGGATATAAAAGATTAGGTTACACTGTTTGCCTTCCTAAGGTAAAATCCGAGTTTTAGTTGAGCCCTTCACTCAGGGGTGTGCTGTATACCCTACATCGTGCCTGCTGGGCGAGAGCTCACCTGCCCCTTACTCTCCTTCCCTTTCCCTCCACCAGATCCTAGTTTTATGTCAGCTTGATCCACTGTATCACTAGCCTATCACTTAAAACTTTAACAAACTATATACTTTTCTCATTCTTAGGTTCTAATTTCTTCCTGTTTCATAATGTATGTTCTTAACTCATTTTATAAAATCTTCCTTTAAAAGCACTGAGCACATTATTTTAATATCCTATTTAATATCCTGTGATTCTTCTATTAACTCTGATTCTTTATGGTTTTTTGGGTTTTATTCATCATGTCATCTTTCCCCAGCTTCTAAAACCTCCTGAGTTGACCTTCTCATTTTAGCTGGCATTTTTTAAAAAACTCATTTGTTCTGGCCAGCGCAGTGGCTCATGCCTGTAATCCTCTGACTCTGGGAAGTCGAGTCAGGTGGATTGCTTGAGCTAAGGAGTTCAAGACCCACCTGAGGAAGAGTGAGACCCTGTCTCTACTAAAAACAGGAAAAACTAGGCTGGGCATGGTGGCACGTGCCTGCAGTCCAGCTACTCAGGAGAGAGTTTGAGGTTGCTATGAGCTATGATGACACCAGGGCACTCTACCCAGGGTGACAGAGTGAGACTCTGTCTGAAAAAAAAAAAATTGTTCTGGTTTTATTCAGGAGGGAAGAATTTAACCTTTGCTTAATCTATTCTAATAAAACAGCTACACTTAGGGTCCTCCCTGCTTTTTTCTTAGCTTTTTCTTAAAGCTTCTATAGCCAATCAGAAAGTCAGGTAATGTGTATCTTTGTTATGGAGTTTCCACATGGGATTACTGGGGGCTTTCTGTGGGTTGCTTTCCCTGTATTTAGTTGCTCTTCAGTAAGCAGTTAAATTATACCTAGATAATAAGGCTTCAAATGATGAGAAGAAACTAGTAAGTCAAATCAGTGAAATGCACAGATACTTTTAACTATCTTCTACATACCAAGCATTACAATGAAAGAATAAAGTCTGGGAAAAATAAAGGCCATTATCATTCAGAACTTTATGAATTAAGTAGGATTAAAGGGTGTTTATTGAGTTTCGTGACTTTGTACTTAAAACTTCAGCGACTTGGTGCAAAAGTATTGCAAGGAATGATTAACCTACATCAAATGAAAGTAGCATAGAAATTCACTGGTTTTGGTAGTTTGCTACTTCCTCTAAGGGCTCCGTTAAAAGTCATATTTGCATAACTACTGTTGTTAAGAAAAAAAACAAACAAAAGGTTTTTCATCTTTTGAAGAAATTACAAAAGAAATTAAAGTACTTTATGTATCTGATATGCAGTAAGTTTTTAAGCACTGTCTATACTGTCTATGTTCACTTTGAAACACACTGAGGTTCCCTGTGAGGTCAGTGTACACAATATCTGTGGCCATTTAATCTTATTTTTTAGGATTTCATATAATTACTTACAATTATTATAGCTTTGCTTCTAAGACTTTGTTTTAAAACGCATAACCAAGAATGGAATCCATAGTTCTAACTCTTTGTTACTGTGAAGAAAGTGAAGCTTCTCTCCAAAATCAGTCGGGCAGGAAAGAAAACAAAGAATTAAAACTTGAATATGTATCAATCCCGGGGAAGAATGGCAATAGAAAAGCCTTCCATGGGGCTTTAAAAATGAAGACTTGGGGTCAATGAGAAAATACAATAGGGAAAAATTAAAGCACAATTTGAAAAAGTGAGAGAGATGAATGGTAGATATACCTACTGTGAAAACCAGGGGGAGGCACTCTTCACTCGTGGGCTTAGGCAGATGTGGATTTGACTACAACCAGAACCACGGCTGGCTTCCTGGCCTGCCACCTGTGTAGTTAGTTGCATGAGACCCAGGGCCTTGATGGCCTGACTGCTCACAAAGCTCCTATGGTTCATTTCATGCTCTGCTGTTGCCATTTGGAAGTTCTCGATTTTTGACCACAGTGCTCTACATTTTCATTTTATACTGGACACCATGAACTTCAAATATGTAGCTGGTCCAGACTCTGACATTCACTAACTTATGTATACACAGGTCCTAGGCAAGTTAATTAACTTCACTCTGCTTCACTCTGCTTGTTTAGGAGCCCTTATGTGAAAAGGGCTCCTAAAATGACCTTCTAAGTGCAATGATTTTGAGAATTAAAAGAAAGAAATGAATTTGTAATTAATAATGAGTTGGGTATCTTTGCAGCAGTTGGTATAGAAAGAAATCTATATATTTGTGTCTTTTATTAGAATATCTCAGCAGTTTTCAAACTCTTGATCTCTGGACCAAATTAATATAAAAAGTTACTGAGGATCTCCAAAGAGTATCTGCTTATTTGAGCTGCTATCTATCAATGTTTATTGTATCAGAAATTAAAACTGAGAAAATGTTAGAATACAAGAACATACGAGCATTCATTCTATTAGCCCTTAGGGTAATGTCACCACATTTCATGTTGCTCTGGAAAACTCTATTGACCACTCATGACAGAATGGGAGTGAACAAGGCACACAGTAATTCTTTTCCTATTATTATCATTGAAAGTAGTTTTGACCTCTTGGATCTCCTGGAAAGGCCTTGGAGGAACAACTGAAAATTTGCCTACTGATATCCAAAAGGGTGATAGATGTATCTATTTAAGTATTTACAGAGGAAACTATTCTTCATTCTGTAAGTCAAGGAAAAAAATTGGGTAAAAATCTTATATACAACTGTCTATAAGACTGTAAGAACCATGCTATGTTCTAAACTACTACAAGAATACAGACCGTTTTTAAAATTTGACAGTAATGTTACAGATCAGCCTCTGAGCAGAATAGCTTTGAACAGATGAATTTAGGATGCTGAAAATTAAGCAGTTTGCCTTTAAGCTGTGCTGTCCTCAAATAGACTTTACTTTTTGGTGAGGAATTGTTTCCATAGCTCATTTATCTAGAAACTTCATCCCCAGGCACATAGAACCCTGAAAGTAGTTGTTAAAAAGATGTCTATGAAGACCAGATGGATACCATCGTGTGGTTTGTGCACTGTTTGCCTTAATACTGGAAGTACACAGGGCTTCCCTCTAAGCCGCTCGCTCTCTACTTTTGACAGAGCTTTATAAAATAGTTTTATGGTTCACAGAAGAATTTAAGCATGCAAAATGACTTTGAACAATAAACATGACAGAAAGAAAGGCTCTCTGGGGATACTTTATATAGGAGTACATATCCCTAGTTTATAAGTCACCAGTCACTATCATTTAAAAGCATAGTAACTATTCATGCAAATACTTATCTAGCACCCACTCTGTCCCAGGCATTGAGCTTCACCTTACGAAGACTGGGATGAATTAGTCACCACTGTTGGCCTCAGCAGTGTGAGAGTGACAGTCAAGTACACAAATGGTTACAGTATGACATGACAGAAAGGAAGGACATTAGGTGGTATATGCATAGGGAAGGGTGCAATATTTGCTAATGATTTTGATTGTGCCTCTGGATGTGTTAAGAGATGGTTCAAAAAGAGGGACTTTTGAACTGTGTGCTGAATGAGAGGACATTCAGAAGAAACAGCCTTTGTAGGGCCACGGTGGTCTACAGGAAGTATTTCTGTGGTGAACTGGGGTGATAGGTAGAAAAGTAAACTTAGACCTGATTGTAAAAGATTTTGAAAAGCACACTCAAAGAGTGGATTAAACCAACAAAACTAGGTGGCCAATGAGATGTGGAAGTGAGGAAGACTCAAAGAGGACTAATGTGTTTCTGATTTGTACAACTAAGTAGTTGGGGTCAGGTGGAGGGGGTGAAGAGTTGAGGTGTTTGAGGGCCATCAGGAAGGGGCTAGAGGTACAAAAGGTAGGTAAGATAGAAACTGAAAAGCTATATGTATTCAGAGTATTATACTGGAGCTAGCAAATCTTTAAAAAATTTAAAGTTGTCTTGTGGAAAAGTAATTTCTATGAAATCAACTTATCCTCTGCCAGTGGAAGATAAATGAATTAATACATTTCCACAGTTGTCATTAAACAAAGACTATCTACATGATATTTGCAGATTTACTGGTTTAAGATTAATTTGCTCTTTTCATATTTAGGCTCAAGACAAACTATATTTGGTTAATTTCACAGATAACATATTTAGCATGTGACATGAAATAAAAATTACTGAATAAGTAAGGCAAATACAATATATACATGTGTAATCAAACAGTTCCGTACAATGTTTAAATAGTGATGGTGGTTTTCTTTCCTTCTTTCTTTACCCTGGTTACCTGCATTACTGACTGCAGGACAAAATTCCTCAGAGTACTACCTACCACAACAGCAAAATCTGTCACATCAGAATTTGGCCTGAGTTGATGAGGGCTAGTAAAACCCAGAGGCCATTCGAAGAACAGACCCAAATGGGGTCTGTTGGGGGAGGGGAAGAAAGGAGAGGGGAAATCTCTAGAAGTAGTAACCACCCAGCTATTCTGAGACTGTCTGTGCTATTTAGACAATGTTGTTGGCTGTTGCATCTTCAGAGATCTTCTATCCTTTGCTTTTAAATTAAGGTTTCAACTAGAATGCTTTTCTAATCTTTATTTTTAATGTTACTAATTAAGAGTCAGGCCAACATTTTGAATCGTCACTGTTTCCTAGGAAAGACTGCAAAACTTTTGGGAAGTAGCCAACGGCCCCTTCAAGCAGGAGAATGCTATGACTTGGGATCAAGGTGCTGATGTCAGCCCAAAGTTTTGTGCACTTCATGATATGGCGTTCAGTTAACATCTTATGCTACTAGAGTAGTTGGTAATTTAATGAACATAATGGATGAACTGAGAATTTGTTGACTAAGAGAGCTACCCTGGAACTAAAAGAGAAATGAGGATGAAGATGTACACTTGATTCCATAGGAGCTGAAGGTTTGTGAGGTTCTAATGATCCCAGGTTACACAACTGTAGCTGGGACTACAGGTGCCAGCCACAATGCCCAGCTATTTTTAGAGTTGGGGTCTCACTCTCACTCAGGCTGTTCTCAAACTCCTGAGTGCAGGTAATCTACCCTCCTTGGCCTCCTGGAGTATTAGGATAACAGGCATGAGCCACTGTGCCCAGCCTATTTGTTCTCGTTCAGATCATATTCTTTAAGTTCCACAAGAGAGTACTATCAACTCTTGAACACAACATAAACTCTAAATATTATTAATAGTAACTTTATCCTTATCAATCTGTTAAACCATACTTTGAAAGCTTCCATTCCTAACAAATATTTGCTGAAATTCAGTGTAATGATTTTAAAATAAATATAACTATTTAGTTAATGTAAACAGTTTTTAAAGTATTTTTTTGTTACTGAAACATAAAAGCTTAAGAAGTACGCAGGTCTACTTTACAATCCAGAGCGTGTTTTGCTGTCTAGGACATGCTCTGGATTTTAGAGTCTTAGAAGACTTTGCTATATTAAAATGTACACAGGCCAGGTACAGTGACTCACACTTACAATCCCAGCACTCTGGGAGGCCAAGGGAGGTAGATTGCTTGAGTTTAGGAGTTCAAGATCAGTCTAAGCAAAAGTGATACTCCTGTCACTGCTAAAAATAGAAAAATAAGCTGGGCATGGTGATACAGGCCTGTAGCCCCAGCTAATTGGGAGGCTGAGGCAAGAAGATAGCTTGAGCCTAAGAGTTTGAGGTTGCTATGAGCTAGGATGCCCCAGCACTTTACCCAGGGCAACAGAGTATCTCTAAAATAAATAAATAAATAAAAACGCAAACAGAACCCTCATACTTTGCACATACATAAGCAACGACACATAATTGTCAAAAGCAGAGAGAGAGGATGTAGGTTTTAAAATTCTGTCTTCCCTTTCCTCTATTATGGCAATCAACAAGAACAATGACTGCATTTTAACATTAAGAAACAGACATACTCATCATGAACAATGGTGGGGCCATCCCTGGTTAAGGCCTCTTCCTTGATGACGTTGATAAGTTCAAAGGTACTGCTTATGGGAGCATCTGGGTTGGGCCATTTGGGACACTGAAAGTGTCGAACTTCTAGGACATAATCATCCTGTAACCAACACAACACAAAATATAGTTCATCCTTTATTTCACAGAACTGTAATCTGATGACTAGAACTTGGTCTGGGGAAAGCATATGTCACAGATAAGTGTGAACAATGCCAGGTTAACCAAACAGCAACTGGGAGGAAGAACAGTCGGTAGATCTACCTGCCATTAAAAAATGAGCAATTCATGTTAGTGAAACAGTAGACTCTCATTTTGTTCAGGACAAATTATAAGAGACCATGTATCCTACTCTACCTTATTTTTTAAATTAAAGAACCGCCCCCCCGACCATTATTTAAACTACTAAAGAGGGCTCCCTGCCTTACCCATCCCACAAGAAGGCAGCTATTAAACATCAAATATACAAAAATATTGTATTTAAAAAAAATAATTTTTTTTTAAAGAGATAGAGTCTCATTTTATTACCCTTGGTAGAGTGCTTTGGCATCACAGCTCACAGCAACCTCCAACTCCTGGGCTTAGGCGATTCTCTTGCCTCAACCTCCCGAATAGCTGGGACTACAGGCGCCTGCCACGACACCCAGCTATTTTTTGCTGCAGTTTGGCTGAGGCCAGGTTCGAACCTGTCAACCCTGGTATATATAGGGGCTGGCACCCTACCCACTGAGCCACAGGCACCCCCCCCCCCAAATCTTAACATTTCTGCAACACATTGCAAGGCTTACATTTCTGATGGCAAAGGAAATATTGAGCTCTAGTATATTGTTTTTATAATTAGGTCAATAGACCTATTTGTGTGCATGCTGAATCAGAAGAACTGTTACATTTCATCTAGCCAGCTGGAAAAAGCAAGTATTTGAGGAGGGGGGAAGGAAATGTATATATTTAAAATCAAGTCTTACTCAAATGCCTGAGCCTATCTTGAGGGCAATAAATTACTTCCTTATTATATATATAGCCAAGGAATGTGCTATTACTGAGGAACAGAGCTTTAGGTTACCTGTGTAGCTTCAAGGATGAAGTCATGGATGATAATTTGTTCTTCATTAGAGAGGCACAGTCTGTCTTTGCTGATAAGGGTGACGGTAAAAGCCTCACAGTTCATGGATTCTTCTCGGCTTGGCCAGTACACAAACTCATCTTCTGCCTTTGAGAACCAAAATAAATAAATAAATAAGTAAAATAAATAAAAAATCCTCTGTAGCATGTGTAACGTTTTTTCTTGTAAACTGCTTTCTTCTATTTGCCACTTCCCATACCGCTCAAGCCAACATTTAAATTGAGGTCATAAAATTATATCCCTATCTAATGTTCAATGGTTATTGTTTGTATTCTATGGTAAAATATATTACAGAACTTTTTGCCTGTCACTGTAGCAACCCCAAAACATTCCCCCTCGAGGGGATGTATTAACCTCCAGTTGAGAAATGTTCTGTTAATTCATTAATTAACATAGTGAAAAAGGAGATAGGTCAGTTAATTTTAAATTTATTATTTCACAACTGCTTAAGCAACCAAGGTATGCTAATTGTTAATTCCTAACAATTGACTAGCACTGTACAAAGGACTTTCATAAATAGTCTTTTTTAATGTTTACATTATACTGTTAAAATGTATTATACATATATTTAACATGATACATGGGATAAACAGAGATAGAAGAAAGGTTATTAAAGTGAAGCAGATTAACAGGTCTGTTATTTTATGTAGTTATTCTTTGTTTCTTTGTGGCAAGAACAGCTGAACTCTCACTTAGTATGAATCCCAAACACGGCACTGTCTTAGCAGTAGCTCCTACTGCACGTGAGAGCTGTAGAAGTGTTCATCCTCCATATCTGCTGTTTTGTGTCCTCTCTCCGTGGCATCCATCTCTCTGTTTCCTCCCTACCTAACCCTTGCTTGCCCCATAACCACTGCTTTGTTCTTTTATCTGTTTTTTTTTTTTTTTTTTTTTTTTAATATTCCACGTGTATGTGTGGTCATGCAATATTTTTTTTTCTGGGTCTGGCTTATTTTTTTTTTTTCTTTCTTTTTTTTGAGACAGAGCCTCAAGCTATCGCCCTGGGTAGAGTGAGTGCTGTGGCATCATAGCTCACAGCAACCTCCAGCTCCTGGGCTCAAGTGATTCTCCTGTCTCTGCCTCCCAAGTAGCTGGGACTACAGGCGCCTGCCACAACGCCTGGTTATTTTTTGGTTGCAGCTGTCATTGTTGTTTGGTGGGCCTGGGCTGTGTTCGAACCTGCCAGCTAAGGTGTATGTGGCTGGCGCCTTAGTCACTTGAGCCATAGGTGCTGAGCTTGGCTTATTTCACTTAATATAATGTCCTCTAAGCTTATCCACATTTTGGCAAATGGTGAGAGTCTGTTCTTTTTTTAGGACTGAATAATATTCCATTATATATATGTGCTACAGTTTCTTTATTTGTCCATTGATGGACACTTAGGTTGTTTTCCCATCTTAGAAATTATAAATAACCGTGCATTGAACATGGGAATACATATATCTTTATAAGGTAGTGATTTCATTTCCTTTGGGTATATGCCCAGAACAAGGATTGCGGGATCATATGGTCTTTGTATTTTTAGTTCCTTTAGAAACCTCCATACTGTTTCCCATAATGGCTCTGCCAGTCTACATCACCCCTAACAGGGTACACTAGTTCCCTTTCCTCCACACCCTCACCAACATTTGGTATCCTTTGATTTTTTTAATCACCATCCTGATGGGTGTGAGGTGGTATAGTGCACAGTGGTTTTGATTTGCATGGATGATCAATGGTGTTAAGTACCTTTTCATATACATACTGGTCATTTTTTATGTAATCTTTGGAGAAGTGTCTATTCAGGTCTTTTGGCATTTTAAAATTAGGTTATTCATAGTTGTATGAGTTCTTAATAAATTGTGGATATTAACTCTAAGATAAGGGATTGAACAGATGAGGACAAGAAAACTTGGGGTGGGAGGGTGTCCATAAATTGTCTAAAATCACACTGCTAAGAAAATGTAAAGGATAGAACCTTTTTGGGAAAGAAGTCGTACATAAATAAATATGTTGGCTGTAAGTAGAAGGCACTCTTCAAAAGAAAAGTTAATCTGTCAATGTTAGGTTTCAAGAGGGAATAACACAGTCTTTCAGCCTTGAATCAGGAAAGCTTTAAATGTTCATCCATTTTAAGATTAAAAATAGATATTCAGGCTTGGTACTTGAATTCCATCCCTGAAGATTATGGATGCTTATGAAAAAGTTAATTGTTGCATAGGTTGGAGACTTTAAGAAATGTGATTATGATGATATACCTTTCTCCCTCCCCTAATTTCCTAATCAGCTCAGATGGCAAACTATAGCCCATAGCATAATATACAGAATTCCATGGGCATTTTCCTGAAAATGCCTAGCTACTATCATTGAAATCAGAAATAATTCTAAAGAATGTTCAAAACAAAGAAAGCTTTGTTTAATCTTACATTGTTGCATTAGAAATGAGCCAAGAGTCCAATAAGACTTATCACCCTTTCAAGTTTCAATATAGCTTATTGCCAAGTACATTTTTATTTTTAAAGCTCAGCATAAGGGGAAACAGATTAGCAATTGGGTTTAGTCTATACAAAAGAAGTCTGTGACTGTCGTGGGTTTTAATACATTTTGTCCAAGGAAACAGATATTAAAGATATAAGGCAATGATGGACAGGGTTTAACCAGTATGTAGAGGTTAAGCATAAGATGTGGGATTGGATGTGATCCTGGATAAATTAATTAATCTCTCTGAGCCTAATTTCCATATCTGCAAAGTGTGAATAATAAAACCTAGAAGAACTATTAAGATAACATGAATAAATTACCTATTTAAAGGTTACCAAAGGGATTTTAATTATGATAGAAGAAAAGTAGAAAAAAACTTGAATAGGTACCAAACTAGGGAATAGTTGTTCACCTTGAAGGACTAAGAAACACAAATGCTACTTCTTCTTCTTTTTTTTGAGACAGGATGTCACTCTGTCACCCTGGGTAGAGTATCCTGGCATCATAGCTCACAGCAATCTCAAACTCCTGGGCTCAAATGATCCTCCTGCCTCAGCCTCCCAAGTAGATTGAACTATAGGTGCCTGCCACAACGCCTGGCTATTTACAAATGCTACTTCTTAATTCAGCTGGCTCTTTGGTCTTATGGCTATTTTGCTTACAAATGTGTTTATAGGTCAAAGATGTCTGGCCATCTGCAGCAGTGCTTTCTAAGAACCAGTGACTTCTGGGCTACTGACATGATTATGGTCTTGTAAAGTTATCGTCTTTAGGAGCAAGCTGTGCAATGGTGAAACACGGAGCTGAGAGAGCAGACATGCGTGTTCTAGCCTGGCCTCTCGAGGCCTGCATCCGCAGAGCATGTGTCCACTGTCTGGTCCAGTTCTCTCCGCACCACCACTGAATCCTCCTGGTACAACCCTTGGGCATACGCTTTGTGGTGACTGCCCTCTGTTAAGTGGCACTAACAAAATACTGACTCATCCAACAAATGAACGTTTTAACAACCTTAAATGCCTCCAATTTCCACATGCCAAGCAGAAGAGACCCCTGTTGCCAGCTAATTTGAAAATTTACACTCCAGCTTTTAGTTTAAGATTCTCAACTTTGCTGCCATTCCATCATCCAGAAGCAGCAGTCTTGGTATCCTGAAGCTGGAGCAAAGCGCGACAGAGTGAAGAAGTTCCTACTGACTGGGCACACAGTCAAACGCATGTCACGGAGACGAGGGTTCCATCGCATGCTTTTCTTCCTTGATTAAAGAACTCATTAATCTGACGTGCGCAGAGGCAGAGCCTCGTCGCTGGTTGTTTTGACCTTGTGGGCTCACGTGTCCACATAACCTCTGACGGCTGAAACTGAAGAAACATTTAAGTGTGTCCCCTTAGCCTGCTCAGTCCTCTATGGAGAGACTGAAATAGTGAAGGACCACGAGAGGGGAAAGAAGTAATCTATTCAGTCTCAAAGAGGATCTTAAATTGGAACAAAAGAGCCCTCCCTTTTCCCCTTCCCTATAATGGATCTGACTTGCCTATGGAGTGGAAAAAACAAGTAATGATAAATTATTAGTACTTTTGATGCCTTTTTTTCTTTTTGTTGCCTGGAAAATATTTTTTTATGATGCGGGTAGGACACATAGTACAGTAAAGTGATTAAAAACATGGAGTCTGGCAGTGCCCATAGCTCGTTGGCTTGGGCGCCAGCCATATACACCTGGGCTGTCGGGTTTGAACCCAGCCTAGGCCAGCTACAACAACGACAACTGCAACAAAAAATAGCCAGGCATTGTGGTGGGTGCCTATAGTCCCAGCTACTTGGGAGGCTGCAGCAAGAAAATCACTTAAGCCCAAGAGTTTGAGGTTGCTGTGAGCTGTGATGCCACGGCACTCTACCCAGGGCAACAGCTTGAGACTCTGTCTCAAAAAACAAAACAAAACAAAAGAACAAGAAGAAACATGGGATCTGGCGACCAAAGACTCAAGTGAAATCTTGGCTTGCAACTATTTGTGTGTGTTCTTGGGCAAGTTAGTCCCTTCAGTTTTCTCAGCCCTTAGATGAGATAATCATAGTATTCAGGTTGTAAACCTGTTGACAAGATTAAGTGAGCTAAAATTTATAAGTTCACATGTAACTGTGTTTACACACAAACATGTCTTTACATACCTACATGTAAGCTGCAATTATTATTTATTTTCCAAGGTCCGTGTAAAGTTGTATTAATAAGGTTAGCAGTGAGAAGGCCATTTTCCAAACCTCCTACCACAATGCCACATCTAGTACAAGGAAAGGTGGTGTCAACAGCATCTGAGAATCAAATGATGGAGTTGACAGGGACGGCATTATGAGACTATGAAAGGAATCACTACTGACTTCAAGATGAGAAGGCTAAATTCCCTCCCTAGCATATACGGTTGCTATAGTCCTATGGCAAGGTATCAAAGTAATTTATGCTTGTAGCCTCCTGGGCTCATTAATATATAGCAGATGTGCTTTACTTACCAAGCTCTGGTTGTCTGGCAGCATGACAATGATCTGTGCGTTATGATCCCAAATCATTCGCCAGAAATCTTTCGTAGTATGTGGCAGAGGATGCTGGGTTATAATAAATTCATTGCTCCTATAATAGCCCTTTAATTGGGAAGAGGAAAACCAGATTATGAGTGTTTCATCCTAACTTTGTGGTAGTAAAATATATTCACGAAATAAGACAGCATTCTTTTGACTGCACTAAAGTAACTGAGAAAGACATTCAGCACATTTGGCTAATTTTTAGATGTACTTCTGCTAACATTGTGCAGACAATTTTCTCTCCATGCACAATTCACTTCCAGTTACCCCTGCTGTTTTTACTTAGCAGTGATTTCAACATTTATTCAAAACTAGATGGATGAAATTAACAATAAAATTCATTCCTTGAGAAGCATTTTGCTTAATTTAAGCATTTTTATGCCCCCACCGATGTTTTGTTAAGAGTTTCAAGATACAGAATTCTTTGTACACCTTGAGAATTATTTCAAGAATGAAATCAGTCACATAGGTGGTATCTGCTCTTTAACACCTTTCAGTTTAATTGACTTTACTTATAATTAACTGTTGACTCTCACCATGATATAAGAAGCATTAATGTAATCTGTTCCTTTCATTCCAGGCAATGGTGCAAGACCCACTCGAGCACGCTCAGCTATCATATGGAAAAAACAAAAACACCACATTTGCCTTATTATACGCACAGAACCAACAGCTCTTTGAGATTTACTTGATGAATAACATATTCCCCTGGCTTCCCTTTCTAAGGCTTATCTATATTTTAAAATAAGCTCACATGTTATCAGTTAAGGCAGAATGTAAAATGCAGTTTCGCTGCACAGATTCAGAAGGACACAGGCTTTGTAGGAATAGAGTTTTACTGTGGGAGAGCTTTCACAGGAGATCACTGAGAGCATACTCTGTACAGACCTGACAGCAGGTTTCAGAAAACTTCTGACCCCGGTTTGATATTCCTACAATCATACCAACACACTGTACTTTGCTCTGGTTCCAACCTTTTCTCCCTACCTTTCTGTTCATGTCAGGGTTAGAAAACAGTGGCTTTTTTCAGCAGAGGTAAAGGTCTCCAGTGATCACCCAAGCCTGTGTCTTTAGCATGCACACGCTGTCCTATGCGGTGTCCTAACTTATTCACACAAAGGTCACCACCAATCAACAACGCCTTGATCTTAAGAGGCACAATAATTTAACAAGGTACTCCTAGTGGTACACTTTAACCTAGGACTCTTAAGTTTTAAAAGTGTGTTAGTGCCACAGTGATAACCACTTTATTATTGTAGTTTAAGTTCAAATGTTGTAGAAATAACCTAATTTTTGCATTGCAAGGTCAACCAAAGCAAGACTTTGTGTCAGACAGATGGAGCAACTGGCTGGCACTGACAGCTACCTCTCCCACTTTCTATAATACTTAAAATCCAGTTTAAAAAATGCTACTTGAACTAAGTCCAACTGATTGTAAGATCTTACATGGCACAACTGAAGAGTTTCTGTTCTTTTCTTTGTTACACTCTTTCTGAGCACTAAAGCATTCCACATATTTCGCATTGCATTGTGTGACCAGCTGAAAGAGAAGCAACATTTCAGTTTTTACTCAGAGGTATCACTGATAGCATTTGCTTGACATGTTGGCAAAAATCCCAATAATCTGATAACTGATGAACAAAAACATTTTTGTGCCCACCCCCTCCCCCCAAACACTTGTATGCTTTACTAGTGGTCCTTTTCTCAGTGACCTTGGTTGTAAGCTAGTATCATTTCTCCTATCAGGCCCTAGGCCTCCTGAGGACAGACAGGTACTATGTGTGTAATAGATATTTATTGAATTATGTGGCTTTTTCTGTTACACCATGTCACTGCTGTTGTGAATTTTGTTCCAGTAATTCCTCACTGCTGAACGCTACTAAGAAGGTAATCATGGGTATGGCAGCAGTGAATAAAGAAAGGGAGTGAAAAGCCTATGTTCTGGGCCAGGTATAGTGGCTCACACCTATCATCCTAGAACAGTGGAAGGCAAGGCTAGAGGATTGCTTGAGGCTGGGAATTTGAGCAAGACCCCCATCTCTCCAAAAAATAGAAAGATTAACCAGGTCTGGCAGCATGTGCCTGTACTCTCAGCTACCCAGGAGACTGAGGCAGGAATACTGCTTGAGCCCAGGAGTTTGAGGTTACAGTGAGCTATCATGACACCACGGCAATCTGCCTGGTGACAGAACAAGATACGAAAAGGCTAATCATGTTTCTTGACAATAAAAGCAAACTTAGTAGGTTCTCAGTACATTTCCACTGAACTGAATTGACATTGTTCTAAGGCTCTTATAGACTATCCGTCTAGTAGTTTTCTTCCTGTTAATGGAATGGTTGAGCCACTTTGCCAATCCTATTGTTGGGGGTGGGGTGGGGTCTAACTTAATGGAGTCTGTGGGAACAGCGTCCTGCTCTGAGTATCATGAGCCCCAGATGTAATTTTCCTTTGAGGTTCTGATTCTTGCTTTATCCTCACTCGGAGTTCTGAAATGGTTAGTGCCTATAAAATAACCAAATATCTTCCAACTGAAGGCACTGGTGTCTTCAACGAATTAAAGAAAATATATGCGGCTCGGCGCCTATAGCTCAACCGGCTAAGGCGCCAGCCACGTACACCTAAGGTGGTGGGTTCGAATCCCCAGCCTGGACCCGCCAAACAACAATGACGGCTGCAACCAAAAAATAGCCGGGCGTTGTGGCGGGCGCCTGTGG
>CAUYTI010075797.1:0-24551 GCA_963575145.1 Galago senegalensis | reverse complement strand
GGAAAGTTCTCTTTCATAATTTCATGAAGAAGAGCCTCAGTGTTTTGTGAAGCAACTTCATCACCTTCAGGGATTCCTGTAAGGTGAATATTAGTTTTCTTCGAATTATCTGAGAGCTCTCTGAGAGTGAGATCCGTTTTTGCTCTCCATTTCTTTTGATCTTTGTGTTCCTGGGCTACTTCAAAAGCTTTGTCTTCAGAATCAGGGATCCTTTCTTCTGCATGTTCCACTCTGTTACGGAGGGATTCCACTGAGTCTTTCAGATCCTTGAGGGCTGCAACCTCTTCTCTCAGTGTTTCAAAATCTTTGTTCATTTTATCTTTGAAATTGTTTTGTTCTTGATACATCTTTTGAATGATTTCTTGAGATATCTTTTGGATAATTTCTTGAGAAATGTTTTGAATAATTTCTTGAGATATCTTTTCAATAATTTCTTGAACTTCTACGTCCTTCCTTTCTTCCATCCTGTTAATTTTATTTACTATCCACGTTCTGAACTCGATTTCTGACATTTCAGCCATTTGCTTGTGGATGGGGTCTTCAATTATGTCTGCCCCATTTTTCCTTGGAGTAGTTGATCTATGCTGGTTATTCAAGTTGCCAGAGTTTTTCCACTGATTCCACCCCATTCTGAGTTTACCTTGTTTGGAGGCCTTATCAGAACTGTTCAGTTGGTGGCTTCTTCTGGTTGCCCAGAGAGAGAGGCAGAGTATGTCTGTTGTCTACTCCCAGTTCTCTGGTGCTGGGAAAACTGGGGTGCAGTGAAATGGCAGCAGCATGGGAGTGTGTGTGGCCAGATTAGACTTCGTTCAGCCTACTGGGGCAAGCAGGGGGCAGAAGATCAGTAGTAGGCAGATCAGTCCTAGTTCAGTACTCTGGAGCAGCCAGGGGGTGGGGGAATGGCAGTGGTAGTGTAGGGTACGTGAGAGACCAGTCTTAGTTCGGCCCCACCAGAGTAGCTGGGGGGAGTGGAGTACTCCTTCACTGTGGCCTTTTGGACGTGTGCAGCACTAGCAAGCCAATTTATTCCCTCCCAGCATGGGAGCCCAGAGTGGGGAACTCCTCCACCTCCATTTGTGGGACGCACGTGGCTCTAACAAACAGTTCTGGTCCCACCCAGAGCAGAAGACTCCTCCATCACCTCCTGTAGGGCATGCATGGCTCTAGCAAGCAGTTCTGGGCCAACCCAGCACAAGTGCCTGGAGCAGGGAACTCCTCTGCTGGCCCACGTTGGGTGTGCATGTCTCTAGAAGGCTGTTTGGGGTCTGCCTGGAATGGAGGACTCTTCCGCCACTGCCCACAGGACACCCGTGGCACTAGCAAGCAGTTCTGAACCTACCTAAAGCCCTGGAGCAGGGATCTCCCTGGCCGCCCGTGGGGTATGCTACTCTAGCAAGCAGTTCTGGGTCCTCCCAGAGTGGGGGACTCCTCTGCCACCACCCGTGGAATGCGCAAGGCTCTAACAAGGAGTTCGGTGCCTTCCTGGAGCAGGGGAAGTCCTCTACAGCCACCTGCAGCCTGCAGGAGGTGTGCAGCTCTAGCAAGCTAGAGGGATCTACTCTGCTGCCTGTAGGGTGCGCAGCTCTAGCAAGCAGTTCTGGGCCCTCCCAGAGTGGGGGACTCATCTGCTGCCACCCACGGGGGTGTGCAAGGCTCTAGCAAGTGGTTCTGTGCGTGCCCAGAGCAGGGAAAGTCCTCTGTGGCCAGGCACTGCACGCAGGAGGTGTGTGGCTCTAGCAAGCAGTTCTGTGCCCGCCCAGAGCCCTGGAGCAGGGATCTACTCTGCCGCCCTGGGGCGCACGGCTCTAGGAAGCAGTTTTGGGCCCTCCCAGGGTGGGGGCCTCATCTGCCACTACCCGCAGGGGTGTGCAAGTCTCTAGCAGTTGGTTCTGTGGCTATCCATAGCAGAGGACGTACTCTGTGGCCACCCGCTGCCTGCAGGAGGTGTGCAGCTCTAGCACGCAGTTCTGCGCCCACCCAGAACCCTGGAGCAGGGATCTAATCTGCCACCTGTGGGGTGCGTGGCTCTAGCAAGCAGTTCTGGGTCCTCCCAGAGTGGGAGACTCGCCCATCGCTACCCGCGGGGGTGCGCAAGGCTCTAACAAGTACTTCTGTGGCTTCCCGGAGCAGGGGAACTCCTCTCTGGCCACCTGCCACCCATGGGAGACTTGCGGCTCTAGCAAGCAGTTCTGGACCTGCCCAGAGCCCTGGAATGGGGGTCTCCTCTGTCGCCTGTGGGGTGTGCGGCTCTAGCAAGCAGTTCTGGGTCCTCCCAGAGTGGGGGACTTGTCTGTTGCCACCCGCAGGGGTGCAGAAGGCTCTGCCAAGTCATTCTGTGCCTTCCCGGCACAGGGGGCTTCTCTGCAGCCACCCGCCACCCATGGGAGGCAGGCGGCTCTAGCAAGCAGTTCTGGGGCCCACTTTATACTTGTATTTTGTGTTCTTAAATGATCTTCCTTGGATTTACAGCTTGCCAAACTTCTTTCTGAGCTCAGCTCCCCGTTTTTGGCTTCCTATATTCTGATTCCAACCAGTTTTTCTTTCTTTGCTCAGGAGCCTCTGACCAGGGTTGCTACCAGTCGGCCATCTTCCCAGAATTCCCTAATGCAATATTTTTGGAAGGAAGTATGGAAAATCCTCAAAGAACTCAATTTAGACCTCCCAGTTGATCCCACAATCCCATTACTAGGCATCTACCCAGAAGAAAAAAAAATTATCATAAGGACATTTGCACTGAAGTGTTTATTGCAGCTCCATTTATAAACATCAAGGTGTGGAAACAACCTAAATGCCCACCAACTCAGGAATGGATTAACAAACTGGTATATGTATACCATGGAATACTATTCAACCATAAAAAAGATAGAAATGTTAAATCTTTTGTATTAACCTAGATAGAGTTGGAACACATCTTCCTTAGTAAAATATCACAAAAATGGAAAAGCAAGTATCCAATGTACTCAATTCTAATATGAAGCCAGTAGATAATCTTAATACACACCCACATAATAGAAAAACTCAATTCAAGTTGTGGGGAAGGGGAAGAAGGGATGGAGTAGAGAGGAAGAGGGAGGGGGATTGGTGTGCTCCCACTAAATGGGCACAATGTGGGGGTACATGACACACCTCTTGGGTGTAGAACATGAGAGGGACTCTACCTAACAAATGCAAACATTGTAAGCTAGTTGTTTGTACCCTCACAGTAACCTGAAATAAAGAGAGAGAGAAAGAGAAAATCACCTTTGAGGGGTAAAAAATCATACTGAATAATTTGAATCATTGTTTTTTAAAAAATGTAGACTAATTGTATTTGTCAGAGGACTTTCCCATTCCATCTATCTTTCATCTAAGATTGTCATTATTCTGGTGTACACTATGATTAAAAATCTACAGTGTATGCATGTGTGTAAAATGTATAGATAAAAGGTTATCACTGTGTTCTGGGACTCCATCTGATTTATAGTGATTTCTTCATATTTCTTTATGTTGTCTATAATTTCTAATTTTCTACAATGAGCATATACTAGTCTTATGTTCAAAAAATAATCAATATATATAATCCTACAAATTTTAGGACCACTACTTATAAATATCTACACAGTATTTCATATACAAATGTATACATGTGAATAGTCCATAACTTATGATGATTCAACTTACAATTTTTTGAGTTTCTGATGGTGCAAAAGCAATGTGCATTTAGAAACTGCACTTTGAATATTGCATTTTGATCTTTCCCAGGACGGCCATATACAGTACAATATTCATGATTCTGGCCAGCACCCACCAGCCACATCGAGAGGGCAAACAATCGATACTATATCCACAGTGTATTATAGTCAATAAATTACATGACATAGTCAACACTTTATTACAAAATAGACTTTGTGTTGGATGATTTTGCCCACTTGTAGACTATGTAAGTATTCTGAGCATGTTTAAAGGTTAGGCTAAGCTCTGGTGTTTGGTAGGTTAGATGTATTAAATGCATTTTCAATATATCATGCTCTCAATTTACAATGGGTGTATCAGGATATAGCCGCATCATACATCATGAAGCATCTGTGTGTGTGTCTGTGTGTGTGTGTGTGTGTCTGCATGTGCACGTGTACTTGTGTTGGTAACACAATGACTGGAAGAGAAGTGCCCCAAATTATTGATACAATCACTGATAGCGATTCTAGGTGATTTTAAAATTTTCTTTTACTTTTAGGCAATGCTCAGTTTTCTATAATGACTTTGTATTACTTTTTTAATGGAAAAAATAACATTAATTCTTTTAATTTTTCAAAGAAGCGGAGCTGGAGGACTCAGTTTGAGTAAGGATAGCACACATTTCTGAAAAAGGAGCAGCAAATGTTTTGGCCACTCTATGGCACAGCTTTCCCCATGAAGGAGCCACATGCTCACATAAAGGGTGACTCATCCACACTTTGCCATCTCCCTGCTCTGACCTTTCCCCCATTTCTTTGTTTTCCAGGACAGTGCTTTTATCCCTCTTTGATAAGCTCTTCCTTTTTCATGCAGTAGTTTTACTTGTGACTTTGGAATTGGCATATCAGGAACTTCAACAGGGGCTGAGACAGCTGTGCCCCTTACATAGGTGGTGCCCTCTCTAGTCTACTGAGTCCCTGTCACTCTGAACTGGATTCCTTATAAGTCACTTACTTACTGCCTTTAAGAAGACACAATTTCTAGGCTATCTTTAATCATAGCCTAATATTTGTTACATCTATTACAGAGGTCCTCAAACTTTTTAAACAGGGGGCCAATTCATTGTCCCTCAGACCGTTGGAGGGCTGGACTGTGGGCCCTGGGATGATTCAGCTGCTAAGCAGGACAGGCAGCAGCAGCAAAAACACCCGGCAGGCCAGATAAATGTCCTAGGTGGGCTGCAGGTGGCCCACGGGCTGTAGTTTGAGGATGCCTGTTTAGGAGGTGGTGAGTACTGTGTTGAATTGGAGACTATAAATCCCAAGTAAAGAAAACTGTGATTCTCAGCATCAGCCAATCATTGTAATATGGACATACCAGCCCCAAGAGGCCTGTATTTTATATTTTTAAGGGATAAAAATACTAAGTTTTAAATGATGTCAGTTAATGTATGTGAAAGGAAAAGTCTCTGGGCCAATGAGTTCTAGATAAACAGAATACCTTTGTGAGCCACAGATAGGCTGGTCAGCTAAAAATACTTGACACCCAAATCAAATAGTCACTACTAGGATTCATTACTCTCCTATCTCAATAGAAACTGCTGATACTGAATATTATACATGACACTCATTATTCTGAAAAACAGTTCTAGCACCAATAAATGACTAATACCTTGACCTGGGGAGAATGTCCAAGGTATTTTGAGAACCCACAAGATCATGTACAAAAACTCTTGGATATAAACATCTCCCTTGGATATTGAAAAGTGTGAATGTAATCCTGTTTTCTGGTAGGTCAGGGGATACAGATTTTTATAGTAAAAAGAGTTGGCTGGCTCGGTGCCCATAGCTCAGTGAGTAGGGTGCCGGCCACATACACCGAGGCTGGCAGGTTTGAGCCTGGCCTTGGCCTGCTAAACAACAATGGCAACTGCAACCAAAAAAAAAAAAAAAAAAAAATAGCCAGGTGTTGTGGCGGGCGCCTATAATCCCAGTTATTTGGGAGGCTGAAGCAAGAGAATTGCTTAAGCCCAAGAGTTTGAGGTTGCTGTAAGGTGTGAGCTGTGACTCCAAGGCAGTCTACCAAGGGCGACATAGTGACACTTTGTCTCAAAAAAAAAAAAAAAAAAAGAGTTGGCTATGAGAGGGAGGTTACTGTATAATAAATGAGCATGAATTACATGAACATCTGACAAAGCTCCCTTCACTTAGCCAGCCTTGAGACTTTCCACTTACTTTGGTGAAGACTTTCTCACCAACCAGTAAAGCTCACAAAGATTCTGAGCTGGACCAGTCTTTGTTTTCATTGTGTAGTTCTGAGAGCCCTTGGGAAGCTGTGTCACCAAGAAAAAAAGTCATTGTAGCAGTAAATTGAAATCTTGTCAACACAGACAGAAGAAAGAGAAGGATGAAATACCAAATCCCAAACATCTAAATCTCCCCCTCAAACTGCCACAACTGCAAAATCTTAAGAGGAAAATATATGTCACCAGAAAAGAACACAGTAAAGAAGCATTTATGATTGTCCAGGGCCATGTAGGGTTTTAGTGAATGCAGCTGAAACTCATAGAAAGCGCCTTTGGTTAAAAGATAGGGGAAGAATACAAAAGACAGAGAAATTTTTCTTAAGTCCTGGACACAGTTGGCTTAATTAGAGTGTCCAGGTCTTCATAGATCTGGGCAACTCCATTTCAAGGCAAAATGTCAGCTTATGCTGACTGTGGGGAAGAAACATCTCAAAGGAAGAGAGGCCGACAAGGGTGTGCACTGGTGTGCTGCTTTGGTGGGGGTGAAGAAATGAAGGGACAGTGCAATGTGAACAGCAAAGATGAGTTGGAGCTTGTTAGCCCCTCTTCCCACTGGGAGCGATCTCTACCCATTCTTCTTTTCTGGATGGCTGAAGGGAGGGTGTCTCTTTGGTTTGCTCAAAGTTTAATCTCTGAAAGTTCCAACCTGCTGGGACTGGTATTATGTCCTGGAATTTGGCCAATTCAGGTCAGAGGCTCTCCTACTGACATTGGATGGGGCATAAAAGGGAGAGAGATTTTCCTCTTAAGATTTTGCAGTACAGAGAGGAGCTGTGAGCTTCCCCTCACTTGGAGCCCTGATATTCCCCTATTTTCCTGTTAACTTGCTGTTCAACTTGATTCTATGATCAGTTCTTGGATCCTGCTGTGTTTGTTTGTTTGTTTGTGTGTGTGTGTGTGTGTGTGTGTGTGTGTGTGTGGTTGAGTCTTTGAGGTTCTCTAAGTGTAAGATCATATCATCAGCAAAGAGGGAGAGTTTCACTTCCTCTGCCCCCATTTTGATGCCCTTTATTTCCTTCTCTTGCTTAGTTGTTTTGGCTAGAATGTCTAGCACTATGTTGACTAGTGATGGTGATAGAGGAAACCTTGTCTAGTTCCAATTCTAGGTGGAAAAGCTTTCACTTTTACTGCATTCAGTATATTAGCTGTGGGTTTGTCATAGATGGCTTCGCTCAGATTAAGAAGTGTGCTGCCATTGCCTGTATTCATCAGAGTTCTAATTACAGAAGGATGTTGAATTTTTTTTTTTTTTTGAGACAGAGTCTCACTTTATTGCCCTTGGTATAGTGCCGTGGCACCACAGCTCACAGCAACCTCCAGCTCCTGGGTTTAGGCAATTCTCTTGCCTCAGCCTCCCGAGTAGCTGAGACTATAGGCGCCCGATACAAACACCCGGCTATTTTTTGTTGCAGTTTGGCCAGAGCCAGGTTTGAACCCACCACACTCGGTATATAGGGCTGGCACCCTACCCACTGAGCCGCAGGTACTGCCCAAGGATGTTGAATTTTATCAAACGCTTTTTCTGCATCTATTGAGAGGATTATACAGTCTTTATTTTTGCTTCTGTTGATATGGTGAATAATGTTTATGGTCTTGTGTATGGTAAACCAGCCTTGCATCCCTGGGATGAATTCTACTTGATCGTGATGTATGACTTTTTTAATGATAAGCTGTAATCTGTTGCAGTGGCATCATGATAGCTCAGTGCAACTTCAGACTCCTTGGGTTCAAGCAATCCTCCTGCCTCAGCCTCCTGAGTAGTTGGGACTACAGGTGTGTTCCTGTACCTAGCTAATTTTTCTTTTATTGTGGAGATGGGATCTTGCTCTTGCTCAGGCTGGTCTTGAACCAGTGACCTCAAGCCATCCTCCTGCCTGGGCCCCCAGAGTATTAGGATTACCAGAACCACTGCAGCTGGTTCTGGCCTTACGTGTTTTATTTTTATGGTAGTAATAGGGCTTTCAGTGCTCTGAATTGAGCCATGCTTTTGCTTTCTAAGATGTGGTTTGTCAACCAGTATGTTGTGCTCTATTAATGCTGAGCAGTGGTATGGCTGTCTTTGACACTTGGCCCCAAACACTTGAAGAATGTGGAAAGAGTTTAACACCTTAAGTCCCACAGAAGCACTGATAAGAAGGTGCATGCGGAGCTCAGGCTCTGACTGCCCTGCTTTGTGGGCCGCTACTTCATTGTCCGTCATCTCGACCTCCTTCCTCCTTTCTTGGGTTTCAGGGAGAAAATTTATTACTTGAAAGGCTCTCCCAGGAGCGCCCTGCTTCTGGCCTATATTGCATTTTCATTCTTCCAGTTTTATCCATTGTCTCCAGAATGTTCCTCTGTCTTTCTGGTAAGCTGCACCCATGATGGGCTGCTGTGAGGCACCTATGAGAAATCTCAATTGAAACGTCTGAGAGCCTCTCCCAGGTGCAGAAAACAAGAATCCAGAACCTAGAATTCTCTGTCACATCCATTAATCTGTTAACTGATCACAGAGAAGTTCTCATTCTTAGTTGGATCCAGTCATCTCCCAGGGAATGTCGGCTGCGCGAGGAACCCCTCAGCCTGATGCATCAGGATATAAATAAGACAGCCTTCCAATGCTGCACTATTTGGAAGATGTCTTTTCTGAAGAGACCAGACTGTGGCCGTATTTTGCTTTCTGCTTACTCATTTTCTAGATTCATTACACTATTTCCTTTTTGGTAAATTACCTGTAAACTACCTATACTGTTTAATAATTAATTTGTTTAACAGATTGCTACTTATTAGCTATAGAAAATAGTATAAAAAGCCTTTGTAGAATTTGAAATGATCCTCAAAGTAGCAAAGCTGCTAATTGTGAAAACATCGGGCTCTGTAAATTTCCCATCCTGTGCTCCCTAACCCACCTCCTTCCTGCAGGGCGCGTCATGTGCAGGGACACACTGACAGCATTAGCAGAGCCCACTGAGCATTAGTAGAGCCTCTTGGACGAGCTGCTCTGAGATCACAGGATGTTCAGGCTGGGCCAGAGTCAGTCTTCCCTTGTACCAAATCAATCATGGCATGCCCAGTGGCCTTGGCACAGAACCGGCCACACTCCTAAGCAGATTAGGGCTCTCACTATGTTTTTCTTTTTTAAGTGCCTTTCACTAAGAATATTTTAATTCTTTGCAGACTGGCATTCTCATCACAGGGAGCTCTTTCATGTTTCTCTCTCCAGGTACCCTTTAAAAATGTGGCTTTAGATAATCACAGTGGCCTCTAGCTTGTCTTTTCCTCCAATGGTGACAGGGAATGGCTGAGTCGGAGCATTGGGTACTTCTGGGAGGGGATTATTTACGGTGAGCTTGAAGCTGGTCGTAGATGGACATGCTGATCAGGTACATTCACTTTGATATCCAGGCTGTCTTCCTAACCAGTGATCAAGTTCACTAGAACTTGAGCACTTTGTTCTCTTTTGGAATACAAAGTAACATTTCTGTGATTTTTTTTCAATAGTCAATATGAGAGTTTGAAAGGCAGTAGTTTATAGCGGAAAGTAAACTAGTATGTATTGAGCATTACTGTGTGCTCTTGTTTATATTATTTTTTTAAATTCTTATAGTTCAAAATAAATTATATAATCTTCATCTTTAAGAAAACTGAGGCTTAGAAATGTTAGTTGATTGGCTAAAAGTCTGACTGCGTTGTTGCCAGTGCTCTTTCCACAGCTGATTCTTTCACTCACTGTCATCCAGATGTTGAGTGAGTCACCTCAACTCCCTTCTTTCCACAGCCTGCCTTCAGGGCTGGGTCCGGATCCCATGTGTGATAGCTGGGTCCAGCCATTTCACCTCTCTTAACCTCATCGTAGGACAAGGCTCACGTTCCTCCATCCAACGGTTTTTGCAAAGATAGTGATGCAATCTATGGAAAGCATGTAGTGTGGTGTCAGCCCCTAGTAAACCCTGAATGCTGGCGGTGGCTGCCACTGCCACTAGACCAGTGGTTCTCAACCTTCCTAATGCTGCAACCCTTTAATATAGTTCCTGTGGGCCAGGACCCACAGGTTGAGAACCGTTACATCAGACGGACCTTTTATCTTGTTTAATCTTATATCAAGTAATTGTGTCATCGTGTTGCACAGTGATACCTCAAACTGCTTTGAGGAAGTTGTTTTGCTTTTCCTTTTGTTTTTAATATATCAAGTGATTTCTTGTACTTTAAGAAAAAATTAGCTTTATTTTTGTGTTCTGTGTCTTAGAGGGTGTATAGAATACTGCCAAAGTGTTTGCTTCCTTAACACTATCTATGTCTTAGATACAGACTTTTAAATGGAGATTTATTTGATATTTTAAATCTGTAATTTCACATTCCAGGTTCTATTTTATTCATGATGTCTCTATCACAATTGAACGTAACAGATACTAGAAGCAGCACCTGGTGTCCTGATACCTCTTAGCTCACAGTCTGGTGCCTGCAGATAACAGGTGGTGTGGCGGGGCAGGGCAAGCACACACTCACCCTGACCTACCTGGGGAGCCTCTCGGTGTCCTCAAACAGTTGGTAATATGTAAATCTCTAGCTTCCTAGAATCATTGTGAAAGTTGGATGGCACGGTGCGAATGAAGTACTCTGCTCACGCCTAGTGTGTGATGCCTACTCTCCCCACCCACTGATGGGACGTGTTTCCTTATGACACAGATATCCTGATGTGGTTGTGGTTTCTTTCCTTTTTAAATATTATCAGTTGACCAACTATCTGTTTTCTGGTCTGATTTTTCTACTTTAAATGCTTGACTTGACCCTATTGAGTAGAGTTATTTATAAAGTAAATCGTTGGATTTGTTTCCACCAGTGACACCAAGAAGCAGCAGGGACTGAGGAAGAGGAACAACAGTGACCTGGAAGTCGTGGAACCAAAAAGTCACCACGGGAAGAAGGCCAAGTGGGACACGTCAGCGCCTTTGGACACGGGCCTGTCTTTAGCGGAGGATGAAGAGCTGGTGTTACATCTCCTCAGAAATCAGAGCTAGGTGCTTCCTGTGCCTGCTGCTTTTATACCTCTGGTCATTATTATATGGGCAAGAAGTTGAAAAACGTTCATTTTCAGACACTTAGGTACCGTGAGTCCCAGTCCCAAAAGGCTCACTCTCCAGACAGAAGCCAGCGCTCAGCTCTCATCCGGGACGCGCTCGGTGCCATCTGGACCATACAGACTGATGGTGGGTTATTTTCTTGATCACAGTTTCCAGCATGTGCTCTGTTAGATTTTATCCATGGTTTTCTACACCTAGTCATTGGAGAAATACTTCCTTTGTTTTACTGGCAAGTTCTGAAGCCCTTGGCTCATTGTTTGAAATTCCGTCTTGCTTACTATACAGAAGTTTCTATGTTACTGTTAAAATTCCTCATAATTTTGATGTATGTTATATTTGCAAAGAGAGTATAATGGACCATCCATAAGAAACAATGAGTATTTTTGAATTGAGATGATCAAAAATAAATAAATTTCCTATGAAACAAAGTATTCATGTTTGTATTATGTCCAATGATATCAGGGAACCCTCACAGGAAGGCTGTTATGATTAAAGTGCTTAGCCATTCCTGAAACAGTAAATTCTTCATGTTCTTAACTTTCTCAAAGGTAGTGTCATTTAACTTATTCTCACGAATTTCCCGGCCATCACTTACACAATCTATAGAAGTCCTGAATGTGAAGATTCTTAGTAAAACTTGGCTTCTTACTGAGTACAAAAGAACCCTTAAGTCCTCTGCAAACGCCCTTTAGTCAGCAGGTACCACATACCCAGACCCCACTCAGCTCCTGATAATGAGTAAAAAGAAAAACAAGACAGATCTCTTTTGTTACAAATTAATGTCAGATTCTTCAAAGCAAACAGTGTGGTGAAGAAATCTGGTCTTGGCAGGAAACAAATGATTTTATCCTAGCTTTGTCCTCTCATTATTCTGCCCCTTTCCATGAACAAACCAAGGAGATGCTCAGTAGCAGGTGCCAGTCAGCCATTAAGCCCAAGGAGGAGAGTTGATGGCCTGGGTATGGTAGACAGTTCCAACTCAGCCCAAGTCCGTACTCGTCTCTTTTGCGTTTGGCATCCTCATGGGCCAGCACAACACCGTCTTCCACAGACCTGAGAAATGTGATGACTCCTCAGCTTTGCGGCCCTTCCACTCTGCTCTTTACTGCTTCTGTTGACTCCTCTTTGGTAACGACTCTTACTCGTGGTTGTGTTCTCCCAGCTCTGCCTTCAGGTGTAGTAGATCAGTCTGTCACCATGGCCTGCCCAGACTCCTGGAGCTCCTCTTGGCTGGTCACTGAGCTTCTGGTCTCACATTTCCCCATCCCGGACTCCAGGACGGTCAGAAAACTCCTCCCAGGGCACACAGATCTGAGCATGTGACTCTCAGCTGTTACTTCTGTGACTGTGCCTATCAGGTGTGGTTACAGACACTTGTCTATAAGCCTGGTACTTCTTCCATTTGACAGGTTTCTTGACAGCAAAAGAATTCTTTCATCCACCTTCTGTATCCCCAGAGCCAAGCACAGCCCCTGCCCTATCATTAGCTTAAGCACTCAGTGAGCGGACACTGATAAACTAAGACGGTTTTAAAGGTTGCTCCGTCACCTCTGGTAGGAAGGATATGGAATGATGGGAATGAGAACTAGAGGAAATGCTGTAATGGGGAGGAAAGTCAAATAGGTGGGAAAGGAATTTTTAAAATGAGTTTCTCATAGAGGGCCTCTCGGCCTGGAATATTTTCAAAGAACATAAAGGTGCAGGAGTGTGTGGACAGAAGGTTCACACCTGAATCTGCTCCGTGCAGCGTTAGACTGGTTTTCTTGACCCAAGTAAGAAGTTATGGCACTTTACTCCCTGTATGTAAACACTGAGTAAATACATCACAAGACCCGGGGTTGATAAACTAGTTTGAGTTCTGTTCTGCGTCTGGAAATGAAGGGATCCTGACTCTACATACATTGGAGGGGATTTTACGGTGCTCATTTGTTAAAACATCAGGCTAGTGGGTGACAAATACATATTTGAGTGTTTTGGCTGCCTGTTTGTCATGTTTGTGTGGGTGGCGGGTAGAGCCCTGCCACCTCTGACATCAACAGATGGTGAATGGTCCAAATCTAGCAACCACTGTCACCCGTCTCCTGAATGTTGAAATGGGCCTGGGGTGGGTATAATCCACAGGTAGGGAAATCAGACTCCTTCCCTGTGAGTGACACACACACACACACACACACACACACGAGCAAGAAATTCCTTACCTATGGAATTTACTAAGAAGGGGGGATGGGATTGGGGGCCTTTGGCAGCCATTTCCTATTCCTCCTGCCAAATGGGGGCTGCCTCTGAGAGACGAGGAGAATAAGACCACATGCCCCGGTGAGCAGAGCGGTGGAGAGAGCTCCAGCGGCCTCTGGGGGCCCTGAGTGTCAAGGCAGTTTACTCCTTGGACTTCCCACTATGTCATGGGTCAGAAATATTCTTTCTTGTCTAATCTAGTTTGTCCTTGGAAGTGAATGGATCTGAATATATGTGATGTAGAGGCTTTTAATTTTCTCGTTTTTGGAAACTAGTTGAAGCAGCAAAACAGTGTGATGGAAAAATCAGGTGACAGCACAGGGTAGATTGTATTTGTTCAGCCAGTGTTCACTCCCATGCCCTCCTCCACTTCGGGAAGTATATTCTTAACTCTCGGTTTAGGGCTGGTTGGCCTACGACCTGGTCTGTTTAGCCCCTGGAATGTGGTGGGAGCGTCTGTGTGCTGGGGAAGCACGGAAGCTTCCAGCCCTCAGGCACTTCTGCCTTCCACCTTCAGACAGCAGGGAGCAGAGAGAGGACACTCCTCAGTCTGGGCCGTGGTGAACACACAGGCAAAGTAGACAGAAGCAGCTGTGCAGTGAGAACCCCCAGGACGCGGGGTTCGTCCCAGGGAAAGCAGACACGTGGGGAGAGAAACCCCGGGCAGGAGCGCCATCCTTTCCACCAGTGTTCATCAATTCAGCTACACCGTATTCCAGAGAAACACACTTCCCTCCACTGCTACCATCTACTAGTGGGTGGACGAGAGTGGGGAAAAGTGAAGCAAATTCCTAATTTTAGTGCACCGTGATAAGAGCAGGTAGGAGGAGGAAGGTGACTGGGCGAGGGAGCTGTTGCTAGAAGGCAGGAAGGTAGAAGGACGTAGGTAGTGGCTTGGTCCAGGACCAGAGAATAATGGCTCACTGCTTAACCGGGGCTGAGAGGCCATCCATCAGACACGTGTAGATTATGTGAGTCTCCGGTAGATAGACCCGGCAGCAGAGCCCTTTGGAGGACTGCCATCTCATAAGCTTTACATGGCATTTTAGATTTGTTTGGGGCTATAAAAAATTAAGTTTAATTAAATGTAATTAATTTTGTTACACAACATTTGAAATATGCTGAACATGGAAAGTCATCTCTGTGACTGTCAGAGGCTGCCAGAAGCTACAGATGTTCCTGGAAGTAGGGGCGGGGAGAGGTGAGGTCGTGGTGTAGGTAACGGAGGAGAGGCTGCAGCTGACGTTTAAAGCCCTGTTCCCTGCCTTGAAGTCCACTTTAAGCAGACACGTGACCGCCATCGTGGGATTTTCTTCTACAGCCCCTGCTAACCAGATGGCCCAGGGCAGATAGATGTGCTTTATACCGCGGTCCCAGTGCCTGCTGAATCGGGAATGGCTGCTGACCTGTTAGCCTGTGAGGGAGGCTGGTGTGCAAAGCTCTGCTCCGACGGCCAAATTGAGTAACTTACTTTCAGAAACTGAAATGCAGGTGGTGATCAAACAGGAAGGTTGTGAGATAGACCAGGGAGCACATGACGGGCAAAAAGGACTCAAATTAGGAGTTAGTCAGAGCTGGAAGTGAAAAAGAACTCTGGCAAAAAGATAAAAGGGGAAGGGACCCAAGTGGTCTTAGAACCAGAAGAATTGTGTGGAGAGCGGTGAATCGTGGTTAGGGCCTCTGGCCAAGACCTGCCGAGCCTGGTTGTTGCCATCTCTCAGATTTAAACGGACCCTCTAGTTCTTGAGCCTTAAGGTGCTGGGGCAGAAGGGGAGTGTCTTAAATTGCTGTGTGAGCCTGTCTCCTCCCAGTTCAGTGCTGCTCAGATTTTAACATGGGTAAGAATCACCAGGGGTCTTCTAGAAGTGCAGATTCTGATTTACTGGGTCTGGGGTAGGACCTGAGATTGGGCATTTCTAACAAGCTCCCATGGGATGGAATGCTGCTGGCCCCTGGCCCTGTTTGTGTAATTCAGAGGGTTCTTAAAATGACTGTTCACAAGTAGGGATTCTATCAGACTTCCAGCAGGAAACAAATGGCACACCCAAATTAGGATGATTCTAAGGGGGAAGGAGGGTAATGAAAGGATTATTTACATCGGGAGGGCAGAGTGAGGAAACTATAAAGAATTTTTTCCTCTGAGTCTTAAGAATAGAAGACTCTATTGAAGTCTTCTTCCATAGAGAACTCTGCCCTCAAGGGGATGAGAAGAGTTGGTGGTTGATTATGGAAACCTGGAAGGAGAGAGAAACCTGTAACTGCCGTAACTGCCTGTGACCTTCATCTGAGATATGCAGCCAGCCTGAGGTGGCCACAGAGGAAAAGGAGGAGAGTCAGAACCACGCCCTTGTCTGGCTGCCTTTCTAGACTCCTTGCCAGGGGTCCTCAGTGGCCCTACCCAACTCGAAGCCAGAAGGTGAGTCGCCTATAGATGTACACTGCAGTCCCCCGGGACACAGCAGGGAGGAAAAGTGTAGATGGGAGAAGACAGAGGCACAGAGATGGAGGCTGTACATGGGTAGAGCCTTCTTTTGTGGAGGGAGAGGGTGAACCCTCAGAGGCTTCATCCCTTCATCACCTACTGTGCCCTGGGCACTGTTCTCAGCACTGGAGATCCAGGATTCAGCCCAGGAGCCCACATGGCAGCCTGCTGCAGTAGACGTGATGCTCGCTCACCTGTGTTAGCAAAGCGTCTGGTGCTGCTCATCTTTCTTCTCTAGCGCTTGCATCATACCCAGGCTGTTCCATCCCCTCCATTGTTGCGATGGGGCTTTCCCTGCAGTGAGGCTCTCAGCCAGCACCGGTCAACAGTCCCTTTTCAGTGCAGAGGATCTGAATCTCCCTGGAATGGAGATTCTTCCAGTTCCTTCCTTGGAGAGCCTAGCTGGGGTGTTAAATGTCTTCTCCAGCACTTCAGGGTGTGACACCATCAGGTTGCAAGGGAAGGGTGAGTGTTCTCAGATCACCTGTTCTCATTTAAATGAGAACTCTGATTAAAGTTCTGTTCTGTCCACCAAAACAGCTCTCGTGTAGTCGTGACTGATGATGCCACATCACTCTATCCAAGATTGATTCCTGGGACACATCCCAGTCAGCCAACCAATAGACTTTGACTTTCCCGCCTTCTTCAAACACTTTTTTGCTTAACTTTAAAGGATTCTTTTTTCTTTCTCTCTCTCCAGCTCTTCTTTTCTGGTTGCTCCCCATGGTTCTTGACTTCTAAACTTTAGGGGCCTGTAAGGCTCAGCCCTTGGACTTTCCTGTCCACATTCACTCTGTGGGTGAGCTCATCTAGTTTGATGACATAAAATGCCATCTGTGCAATCATATTCTCAGACTTGTGTCTCTGGACCCACTTCTCTGCTTTACGGACTCGTATCCAGCTGTATCTGTATCTCTACCTGGATGTCTAATAAGCTTCTCATAGTTAATAGGTCCCAAAATGAAGGCTTATTTCCCCCTAAAACATTTCCTTCCCCTTTTTTTCATCTCATTAAATATCTCCATTGTTTGGGGAAACGCTGGAGATGTTCTTGACTTGTCTCTTACATCTTATATCCAATCTGCTACTGTGTTTCCCTGAAAATAAGACCTACCCCAAAAATAAGCCCTAGCAGGATTTCTATGCATTTGTTAAATATAAGCCCTACCCTGATAATAAGACCTAGTGATGGGCGTGGCCATGCATTTCACCACGGAGAGGAAAATAAGCCCTAGTGTGTCGTCTTGAGAAAAAATAAATATAAGACAGTGTCTTATTTTCAGGGAAACATGGTAGCAAACCCAGGCAGCTCTTCATTTGAAATACAGTAGAACCTCCACAGTGACCACCTCCTTAGTTTGACCTGATTTTCATAGATGGGACATGTACCACATGTATATGTGTGTGCTGGTACACAGGCCTAGTTCCTTATGTGACCAGTTCTAGAAGTTGACCAGTTTGTTGCAGTCCTTGGGGTGATCATCTTACAGAGGTCCTACTATATATGGAAAAGCCAACCGTTTATCACAATTTCCACTCTGTTCCAAACCCTCATTCCCTGGACTTCGGCAATAACCTCTTAACCAGTCCCCTTGCTTCTGCCCTTTCCCTCACTGATCCTTGTAAATCGTAAACTAGATCATGTGAGTCCTCTGCTCACAACTACTGACTTGCTATCTCACTTCCAGTACGCTAGTCCTCCTTATCTAAGTTTTGCTTTCTAAAGTTTCAGTTAGTTACCTGTGCTCAACTGCGGTCTGAAAATATTAAATGGAAAATTCCAGAAATAAAGAATTCATAAGTTTTAAATTGTGTACCAGTCTAAGAGGCCTCCTGAAATCTCCCTCCACCTTGTTGCATCCCACCACGGATGCAGATCTTCCCTCTGTCCAGCGTGCTCACTCTGCCTTCACTCCCCAGCCCTTAGTCACTCGGTTGCCTTCTGGGCCGTCAGATCACCTGCTGTGGTACCAATGCTCTTGTCCAGGTTGCCTTTGTCTCACTTAATATCAGCCCTAACATCCAAGAGCAGATAGGCCAGCCATTCAGAGACTCCAAACAAGAAGCTGTAAGTGCCTCCTGTAAGTGAAAAGGCAAAACCTCTTCACAAGGAAAGAAAAAAATCATTTGCTGAAGTTGCTAAGATCTACGGTTAGAACAAATTTATCTGTGAAATTGGGAAGAAGGAGAAAGAAATGCATGTTAGTTTTGCTGTCACACCTCAAACTGCACAAGTTACAGTCACAGTGCGTGATAAGTGTTTAGTTAAGATGAAAAAGGCATAAAATTTGTGGCTGGAAGACAGGAGCGGGAATGAATTCCAATTGATAGCAGTCGTGTTCCATATGACCAATGATCTCAGGCACCTGCTGGGAGTGTTGGAACATACACCCCTGGAGGTAAGTGGGGACGACTGTGGCCTACAAGGCCATGTGTTTTGCTCTGTCTCTGATGTCATCTGCTACCCTGTCTTTACTCCATTTCAGTTATACTGGACTCTATTTCTACTGCTTGGTTCTTTGAATATTATTATTATTCTTAGAGACAGGGTCTTGCTCTGCTGCCCAGGCTTGAGTGCAGTGGTGCAGTCACAGGTCACTGCAGCCTCCAACTCATGGGTTTCTGCTGTCCTCCTGCCTCGTCCCCTGGGGTAGCTGGGACTACAGGTGCACACTACCATGCCTGGCTAATTCTTCAATTCTGTTTATAGAGACAGAGTCTCACTATGTTATTTAGGCTGGTCTTGAACTCCTGGCCTCAAGCTATTGTCCTGCCTTGGCCTTTCAAAGTGCTGAGATTACAGGCGTGAGCCACTGTGCCTGGCCTGTCTGGCAACCTGCATGGCTCATAAGTCACCGGGAGTTCTTTGACTCTAAGTGACCTGCATGGTTTATAAGAAACTTTCTCTTACCAAGCAGTGGCATATCGCATCCTCTTACTCACCCGGCCATATTCTGCTACTTTATTCTTTCTATCCTTATATTCTCCTTCACTGCACTCGCTGCCATGTGGCTTCGTTTCAGTCTGTCCATGTTTTCAACCTCCGCGCCTCCCCTCTCCTTTCTTACCTCTGCCAAATAGAGTAAACTCCTTGATTAAGCCAGAGTGTCATCTTTGTTCATTGCTGTATCCCTGCTCCTAGAATAGTAAAAGGCACCAGGTGAATGCTCAACAACTATTTGGATGAACAGATACATCCTACCAGTCATACATCCATTTGAGTCCACGAGATTTTCTTTTAAAAGGCGTTATGGCCCTGACAGTACAGAGACCTGGTAAAATGTGCCCACAGCAGCCCGTTACTAATATTCAGCTAAGTCAGGAGTCTGTAGTGGGAGAATAAAGTGGAGTTTGGAAGGTAGGTCCTTTGGATAGGTGTCTGCAGTGGCAAAAGCCCACCCAGATGGTCTTTGCACAGCCACAGAGCACAAGGACCTAGTTATAGGAAAGGTATTGAGTCCTAGGCCAGGGTCCCAAGACATGTTTTTCTATCTCTCTGTTTTGAGGAGTCTCTCTCATACCTTGGAAATCAAGTCAGTGCTGCCCCAGCCCACTGGGTAGCAACATGTCGGCAAAATTGTTAGGCCCTTTGGGGTGCACTGGATCTGGATTGGAACTTCACCTCTACTTCTAACGACTGATTAATTAGTCTCTGCCGATTACTTAGCAATTGCACTTGACATGATTATTGGTACTTTCTGAACTTCATACTAGTCTGCTGTCAAATTTAATAGTAATTCTCACCTCCAGTAGCTGTTTTGAGGATTAAATGAGACAATATAATATGTGTCTGGGATACATACTAGAACTCAAGAAAAAATTATTGCCAATAAAACCAATGGCTGCTCTTGAGATTTCAGCCGCACTGCCTGGAGGGAGGGGCTCAGCCAGCTCCAGCTGTTCCAGGCACCACAGTGAGATGCCAGGTGTGTGAAGGAAACCATCTTAGACACACCAGGCCCAGCCAAGCACGAGGCTGGCAGCAGATGCATGCATAACCCCAGTCAGGAGAATGATGATCCCACAAATTGTTTATCCATTTTATTGTGGTTAGACTTTGAGTTGTTTCTGGGCTGGGGCTACTGTGAATGAAGCTGCCATACACATTCTTTTGTGGATACATACTAGACATATACATGAGCAAACAAACAAATAAATTGAACCAACTCCTGCAGAAACTCTTCCCAGAGACCTGACTGTAGACATTACCCACAGGTGAATCAGTGACAAGGGGACACACCAATGTGGGGGATCTTAATTTTGTTTCTGCTGATCTCATAGGCACAATGGATCGTTCAGGGAGATTTTTATCTCTACAGGTTTTTAAGGATCTCACTCTCACCCAGGCTGGAGTGCAATGACACAATCATAGGTCATGGCTCACTGCACCCTCAACTCCTGGGCTCAAGTGATTCTCTGCCTCAGCCTCTTGAGTCCCTGGGATTACAGTCATGAGACACTACTCCCTACTAGCTGTAAAATTTATAAAAGCTACATCATTCTTTGCATTAAGAAGCTGACAGGCATGGATCCTGCACAAACACCTTTGGAGACCTTCTCTCTGAATTTCCCTGAAAACTAGACTATCTGCAGCGCTCCCGAGGAGTAGTGCAGCCGCTATTGATCTGACTACCTACAGCCTAGCTGCTCAGAGCCTTCCTCTGCGGGTGGGAGCTGCTGCTCACTGTCCTGCTGTCTGTGGGAATCAGAGGCACTCGGTGGGCAGGAGTGGGGCTTCACCCTTTACAGTGTTCCCCGTGAGGACTGTGACTCCATAATGCTCGCCTAGCCAAGAAAGGACCATTTCAAAAAGTACAAAAGATTTAGATCCCATAGACATCTCCAGCATTTTGCAATTTTCAGAAATCCAGAAAGGCTTTTTTAATCTCAACATTCATAGAAATAAATGCATGATTGTTAATAGAAACTTTAAAACTGTACTTATGCAAAACAAACAAAAAAAATTATCATGGAATGTCCCCCATAACCATTGTTAATATTTAAGTATATTTTCTTCCATGTGTCTAATATTATACTGTTTTGTAAACCACTTTTTTCTCTTAGTATTTCGTGGATATTAAATATTCCTTTCACAACACATACTATTCTCCAATAAAAGGAGCAAATTGGAGAAATGGCTGATTCTAGAACTGTGGCAAGAAATGTACGGGGTGAGCCCAGAGCATCTTGTAGTTCCAGAGAGCAGGAAAGTGCTCACAAGCACACACAACCACCAAGTGGGAGTAAGCCAGAGGGGTCCACGAGCCGGCTGAGAGAGCTCCCAGTGGCCAGCGCTGAAAGAATGTGAGCAAATAAAGTGATACTGGGTTACAGCCTGACACACGAATGCATATCTGTGAGTCTGCTGATATGACCGATTGAATAGATAAACCGGTGGGAGAAGAGGCCAAGGTCCTGTGCAGAAGAATTCAAAATAATTCCTATCAGTTATGGTCCACCCGCCCTTAAGAGGGTAGAACAGAACTCCTACTCTTTAAGTGTGGGCCGCGTTAGTGACTTTCTTCCAAAGAGCACAGTATGGAAAAGAGCAAAAGAGAATAACTTTACAGTAGGAAAATCTGCAGAAGGGTGATTCTGCCAGGTGATCAAGGTCAACATCAACCGTGATGATTCGTGTTGATAGTAGGTGTCCCTGGCACCATGTGAGGAGAATGGCACCCCCCCTTTGGGGGTCTTCTTCCCCCAAACACATAACCCTTATTTAATCATGAAAAAACATCAGAGAAATCCGAGTTGAGAGACATTCTATAAAATACCTGCCCAGTATTTTCCAAAACTTTCAAGGTCATGGAAAACAAAGAAAGTTTGATAAATGACCACAGCTGAGATGAGCTTCAGGAGATAGGGTAACAAAATGTAACGTGTGATCCTGGACTGCAAATAGGACATTCAGTAAAAAGTAAGAAGTCCAAACAGAGCATGGGGTATAGCCGGTCCCAGTTTCTCAGCTTTGATCATTAGTTGTGCCCAGTGCACACTCCTGTAAGGTGTTAATGTTAAGGAAACTGGGGTACGTGGGAACGTAGGTGGGGTACGTGGGAACGCTCAGGGCCAGCTTCTCAATGATTTGTAAGTCTAAACCGGTTGTAAAATGAGTTTATTCGGAAAATGACATGCATGGTGTTTTATTTAATCCAGTCTCTTAGGATGAGACATTAAAGTGGCTTCTGAATATTTGCTTTTGTACGTTTATTATGAGTGTCTTCACAGCTAAATCTGTGCACACAGCCATTATTACTTCCTCTGGAATAGGGGGACAGCAGAATCATAAATGTGTACCTTATAATAGCATTAAGGATTTTGTTATAAGATACCTAATGAAATACCTTCGGTGGAAGAATAAATGAACTCCAAATTATAATCTTAAATGAAGAACGCTCAGGTTTAGAAAGGACTTGGGGGCTCGGTGCCTGTGGCTCAAGCGGCTAAGGCACCAGCCACATACACCTAAGGTGGCAGGTTCGAATCCCCAGCCCGGGCCTGCCAAACAACAATGACGGCTGCAACCAAAAAATAGCCGGGCGTTGTGGTGGGCGCCTGTGGTCCCAGCTACTTGGGAGGCTGAGGCAGGAGACTCGCTTGAGCCCAGGAGTTGGAGGTTGCTGTGAGCTGTGATACCATGGCACTCTACCCAGGGGGAAAGCTTGAGGCTCTGTGTCCAAAAAAAAAAAAGAGTGAGACACCATCTCTACTAAAAATAGAAAAACTAGCCAAGCATGGTGGTGGGTGCCTATAGTCCTAGCTACTCAGGAGGCTGAGGCAAGAGGATTGTTTGAGCCCAGGAGTTTGAGGATGATGTCAGCTATAATGCCACAACACTCTACCCAGGGCAACAGAGTGAGATTATCTGGAAAAAAAAAAAAGTGAGTTGGTTTGAAGAAAAATATTCAAGTAAATCATGGTACTGGTGGTACCAAGTTTTGGCAAAATCCACGCACATGTCCAAGGGCTGAGGAAGCTCCTGGAGGACAAATAGGTGGCATTCTGGGTGGAGCGTACCTGACAGCTTGCTTTCTTCCAGGGAAGGCAGCACAGACCCTGAACCGCCAGCACAGCCTGCGCATCCAGGAGCTGGAGCAGGAGGCAGAGCGGGTGCGGGCTGAGCTGAGTGAAGGCCAGAGGCAGCTGCGAGAGTTGGAGGGCAAGGAGCCCAAGGATGCTGGTGAACGGTCTCGGCTCCAGGAGTTCCGCAAAAAAGTTGCTGCAGCCCAGAGCCAGGTGCAGGTCAGTGTCAGGGCCTCAGGGTAAAGGCTGTAGGCACCTCTGGTTTCCTAGGCTGTGGTCCCTAGGATCAGGACATGTGGGCTCTGAGGCCCAGGCTGTGTGGAACCTAATCTACACATGCTCAGATCCTTGTGCCCCATCCCTAGCTGGTGGTGATAGGCCCTTCCCACCCTGAGGCTGGTGTCATATTGAATCTCAGCTCAGATTTATTTATTTATTTATTGAGATAGAGTCTCACTTTGTCGCCCTTGGTAGAGTGCCTTAGTGTCATAGCTCACAGCAACCTCAAACTCTTGGGCTCATGTCATCCTCTTGCCTCAGCCTCCCAAGTAGCTGAAACTACAGGTGATTGCCACAATGCCTGGCTATTGGCATTGGATCTTGCTCTTGCTCAGGCTGATCTTGAACTCCTGAGCTCAGGAGATCTTCCTGCCTCATCCTCCCAATGTGCTAGGATTACAGGTGTGAGCCACCGTGCCCGGAACTCAGCTCAGCTTTAAACACAGCAGAAATAAGGAGGCGGATACTACCTGATCACCACCTAGGAGACCACTGAGAGGGTGAGGGGTGGGCTTCTAAAGAAACCTGCCCGGCTCAGCGCCTGTGGCTCAAGCGGCTAAGGTGCCAGCCACATACACCTAAGGTGGCGGGTTCGAATCCCCAGCCCGGGCCTGCCAAACAACAATGATGGCTGCACCCAAAAAATGGCCAGGCGTTGTGGTGGGCACCTGTAGTCCCAGCTACTCGGGAGGCTGAGGCAGGAGACTCGCTTGAGCCCAGGAGTTGGAGGTTACTGTGAGCGTGATGCCATGGCACTCTACCTAGGGGGATAGCTTGAGGCTCCATCTCAAAAAAAAAAAAAAAGAGAAACCTGCTCTTCAGCATGCAGCCCTCACCTCCCTCCAACCATCTATCCACCTTTCATCTCTCCACTCACTTACCCTACATCCCATTCTCCCTTGTCTGTCTGCCCATCGGTCTAGGGGTTCATTTAATCCATCTGTCCAGCCTTTTATCAGTTGACTGACCAACTGTCTATTTATCCATGTGTCTATCCACCCTTCCATTCTGTTTTACTAACTCATGTGTGTTAGTTTGTTAAGGCTACCATAACAAAGTACCAGAGACTGGGTGGCTTAAACAATAGAAGTTTGGTTTCTCATGGTTCTGGAGGCTAGGAGTCAAACATCAAGATGTCCACAGGTCTGGTTTCTTGTGAGGCCTCTCTTTTTGCCTTGTAGATGGCCCCCTTGCTGTGTCCTTACATAGCCTTTTCTCTGTGTCTGTGCATCCCTGGTATCTCTTATAAGGATGCCAGTTCTGTTGGATTAGGGCTCCCCCATATAGCCTCATTTTATCTTAATTACCTCTTTAAAGACCCTCTCCCCGGCTTGGCGCCTATAGCTCAACCGGCTAAGGTGCCAGCCACGTACACCTAAGGTGGCGGGTTCGAATCCCCAGCCCGGACCCGCCAAATAACAATGACGGCTGCAACCAAAAAATAGCTGGGCGTTGTGGCGGGCGCCTGTGGTCCCAGCTACTTGGGAGGCGGAGGCAGGAGACTCGCTTG
>CAUYTI010075796.1:0-12861 GCA_963575145.1 Galago senegalensis | reverse complement strand
TATCACAGGAATGGAAGAAAAAGTATCCAATGTACACAGCCCTTCTATGAAACTAATATATACTTCTCAAATGAAAGAAACAACTTAATTCTAGCACAAGAATATGGGGAGGGGGTGGGGAATGGGAGAGGAGAAGGGTGGCTGGGTGGTGGGAGGGTGACCGGAAAGATCACCTATATTTCTGTCTAACAAGGGTACAAGTGAACTTTTCTAGAACTAGAATGTAAATGTTTTGACACAATGACTATGTAAATGACATGAAATTTATGTGAACCAGCTTGATGAAAGTATGTCAAAATGTATATGAAACTGTACCCCATGTTTGCATTAATGTATACAGCTATCATTTAATAAAAAAAAATGGAAAAAAAAAGACTATGAAGACTCGGAAACAGAGAAAAGACTAGAAGTAACTTTGAACTACTTTAGGTTACGGTCAGGAAAGCATACCCTGAGTGGGGGAGATTTAAACTAAGCCCTGAATGTCATGAACCAGTCAAGTGACTATCTGTAAGAAGAGAAGATACAGAAAAAAACAAGAATTCAAAGGCCATAAAAGAGGAAAGGAAAAAAAGGCCTGAGGACTGCGTATATAGAAAAGAATGAAAAGAAAAACACAAAGAGCAGTTATTATTGGGTAGTGGGACTATTTGTTATATAATTTTTCTTGTCCCAACTTGAATGTGGTTTCTACAGTTTAATAGATGTGAATTACTTTCATAATTATAAAAATTTCCAAAAATATTTATATCAAGAAGAGGTAGAAAATATAATCTAGACAAAAAAGCAAAGGCTTTGAAGTTAGACCCATGTTGGAAACTCAACTCTACTAATTGACGTCTAAACTATCTCTGAGCCTCCATTTTCTAACTTAAAGAATGGAGATAACAGATCCATGTACTGTACATGTAGGGATGTTGGTACAGTACTTTTGCCAGAATGTCAACTCTATTACCTGCTAGTTATACAATCGTCAGTAAGTTTCCTCATTCTCTCCAACACTTACCTTCTTCACTGATAAAATTGAATATGAGAATGTTGACCCTTCAGGACCATCACAGGAGTTAAATCAGGTAATGTATATAAAATGGCAGTACAATGATGACCTTGTAGACACACACCAAATTACAGATAAAATTGGTTTTCTATGAATGAGAGATTGATAGTGATTTTTATTTTCTTTAAACCCTGATCTGTTACTCAAACTTCTAAATAACCACATATTTACACACACAAAACAATTATCCTCTTACAGCATTAACATCTTTTAATTATAGCTCTTTATAGTTCTCCAAATTCATTCCACAGAAACCCGTTGCAAAAGTTACAAGAGTGCTTACTTCAGCATTGTTTGAAATAGCACACATTGGTAAAGGTTCATCAATACAAGAGATTTCCATAAATTATAGTAAATACTTTCCATGGAAAAATGAGGAAGCACTTAAAAGAAATGAGGTAGAACTATACGAGGAAAGCAGTCAAAGATATGTTAAGTGGGGGACAGGTTGAAAATAAAAACCTATGAATAATATAATCCTTTTTCCCCCAGAAATTGTTATTATATGTAGTATATTAGTTTTGGAATAGAAAAACCATATAAAAGAATAAATACTGAATTTTTCACAGTCCCAATAACTGAGAATGGGATTATAAGGCTCTTTTATCTCTGCATTATATATATATATATTTTTCTAAATATATATATATATTTCTAAATTTTTTAGATTTTTAAACAAGGACCATAGATCTCTCATGTATATAAAAAAAGAAAAATCATTTAGCAAGGAGGAAGTGGGAAGAGATGATGTTCATGTAAACGTAAAGACTAAGGGTTGCCCATTTGACTTAACAACAGTGAACTCATGTATGGCCTCACTGAGAGAAATTTCATAGGACAGGTAATAATACAAACCAGACAATTGAGAGTGAGGGGTGAGAAAGTGAAAATAAAGAAAGTGCACAATTCTTTCTAAGAGTTTGGATAGGGATGGCAAGAGAGAGAGTGAGCAATAGCTGGAGAGCTGTATAAGGGAAAGAAAGGTTTGTTTGTGTGGTTATCTGTTCACGGGAGCAGTTTGGACCTGGAAATAAGGTTGAAATTACAGGAAAGAATTGAGAATAATTGATGAAGTAAGGTCACAGAGCAGGCAGGAGGAAAAGGGATTCAAAACAAAGATGAAAAGCTTAGCACTAAGCAGGAAGAAAGATGAGATGGTTCTGAAGGTTCAGAAGTTTGAGAAGAGTGGAAAAAGTCTGACATGCTCATTGTGGAAATTGTCTAAGAGATCATAGCAGTAAAATGCTGAAGAAACAGTGGGCATACCCAAACTTCGGGACCAAATATTAAGGCTCTGTGATTTTTCTCAACAGCATTAAACAGTATTAGAAACAGAAAGGAGGAAACTGGATTCTTTCATTCATGGATAGTGTTTTTCCAGGTGGTTTTGAATTAGAGCAAATTCATAAGGGTGTGGAAGAAATTGTCTTGTCCAAGGAGAGGGATAGTATTTGCATAGAGCTTATGGCAAGAGTGAGTATGGCACATTTTAGATCCTAAAAATAGCTCATGTGGCTAGCGTACAAAGAGTAAGAAAAGTTGTATGAAGATAAGAGAAAGTAAATTCAAGAAATCTATTGTGACTCCAGTTAATAATAACATACAGTTGTGGCCTTCCATATCCAAAGGTTCCATATCCATGGATTCAATTGAAAATATTCAGAGAAAACTAAAAATGATGATATGATAATAAAAATGATATAGTACAACAACTACTATTTGCCTTTTATTAGGTATTATAAGTAATCTAGAAATGATTTAGGGTATATGGGGGAATATGTGTAGGTTATATGCAAATATCATACCATTTTATATCAGGAACTTGAGCATCCATGGATTTTGGTAGCCACAGGGTTCTCAAAACCAATCCCTTCATAGATACAACTATATTATATTCTTGAAAATTGCTGAAAATAGATTTTAGGTGTTCTCACCACAAAAAAAGGTAAGTATGTGATTTAATGTATATGTTAATTAGTCCAGTTTAGCCATTCCACAATGTATACATATTTCAAATATCATGTTGCACAAAATAAATATAAAGTTTAATTATCAATTTAAAAAATAAGTTAGCTTTGAAAAAGAAAAGTAATATGAAATAAGTTTGAGGAAAAGAGCATGAAGGACCTTTCAAGCCAAGAAAAAAAGATTTTATTTTAAATATGATAGAAATCTGTTGGCATATTTAGAAAGGGTAGTGACTTGGCATAATTTAACTGACCAAATGATTTATCTGGATAGAGAATGAATCAAAAGCAAAATTCCTTAGATGAAGACACTAAGATCAAGACCCAAAAAAGGATGCCTACTTTCCTCACTTCTATTCAACCTTGTATTGATGTCCTAGACAAGGAACTTAGGAAATAAAAAGCATCCAAATAGGAAAAGAAGAAGTAAACCTATCTCAATTTCCAGATGACATGATCTTTTATATAGGAAATCCTAAGGAATCCACAAATAAGCTATTAGAGTTAAACAAGTTTAGCAAGGTTGCAAGCTAAAAAAGTCAATATGGAAAAATCACTTATATTTTAACGCACCAACAATAAGCAATCTACAAGTGAAATTTGGAAAACAATTTCATTTATAACGACTTCAGAAATAATACTTAGAAATAAATTTAATCAAGGAGAGTAAAAATTGCACACTGAAAACTACAAAATATTGCTGTAAGAAACTTTAAAGGTGTAAATAGACAGGAAGATATCTGTGTTCATGTATTAGAAGACTTAATATTGTTAAGAAGCAGTACTCCTCAAATTGATTAACACATTCAATACAATCCCTATCAAAATCTCAGCTGCCTTTTTGGAGAAATGCATGAACTGATCCAAAAATTAAGGGACACAAAATAGGGAAAACAATCTTGAAAAAGAAAAACAAAGTTGGAGGATTATAAGTTTCAATTTCAAACCTTCTACAAAGCTACTGTAATCAAAGCTGTGGGGCAATGGTATAAAAGATATGCATATAGAGCAATAGAACAGAATTAACAATCAGAAATAAACCCTAACATTTATGGTCAATTAACTTTCCACAAGGGTTCCAAGACTACTCAATGGGGGAAGAATAGTCTTTTCAACAAATGATGCTATAACAAGTGGATATGCTCATGCAAAAGCATTAATTTGAACCCCTACTTCACACAATATATGAAAGTTAACCCAAAGTGGATTCATGACCTAAGCGTAAGAACTAAAACTATAAAATTCTTAGAAGAAAACATAGGGAGAAATCTTCATGAACTTGACCTAGGCAATGATTTCTTAGATATGACACCAAAGACATAGACAACAAAAGAGAAAATCTTAAAAATTTATCATCAAAATGTAAATTTTTGTGCCTGAATGATGACAAGAAATTTTTCATCAAGAAAGTGAAAAGACAACCCATACAATGGGTTTGTATATCGTATATTTGATAGGATTTAGTCTCTAGAATGTACAAGTCGTATATTTGATAAGGATTTAGTCTCTAGAATGTACAAAGAACTCTTACAACTCAGCAATAATAAAAGAAAAATAACTTGACTTGAGGAAAGAATTTGAATGCATATTTCTCCAAAGAAGATATAAAAATGGTCAATGATTGCATGAAAGGATACTCAACATCACAAAACCACAAAGACCTACCATTCAGCATCCAATAGAATACCTATCACAAAAAAAGACAGTAACTACCAATGTAGCAAAGATGTGGATAAATTGAAAGCCTCGGACATCACTGGTGAGAATATAAAATCATGCAGCCACTTTGGAAAACATTTTGGCAGTTCCTCCAATAGTTAAAAACAGAATTGCCATACCCATCAATTCCACTCTTAGGTACTTATGTCTACTCAAAAATTTGTACATGAATATTCAAAATAGCATTATTCATAAAAGCTAAAAAGTGGAAACAACAGCAATGTCCATCAATTGATGCATGTGTAAACAAAATATGCTACATCCATAAAATGAAATATTCAGCCTGGACACAGCATCAGATCTAACAGGTTGAGCACCCACTCTCCAAGATTGTCCCCACAGCACACACACTTCTGATGCCAATCACAAACCCCAGGTTGTATAACTTGGGGTTCCCACAACCCCTCCTTGTCTATTAATTTGCTAGAAAAGCTTGTAGAATTCAGGGAAACACTAACTTACATTTGCCAGTGAATTATAAAAGATATTACCCAAGACACAGATGAACGGGTGCGTTGGGCAAGGTATCAGTAGGGATGTGAAGCTTCTATGCCCTCCCTGGACACACCACCCTCCAGAAACCTCCTGAGGCTCAGGGATCTGGAGGCTCCTAAAACCCAGTTCTTTTGGGTTCTTATGGAGACTTGATTACAGGGGCATGATTGAGTAACTTATGGGACATTGGAGATAAATTTTAGCCACTCTCCTGTCCTCAGTTGATGGAAAGTGAGGGTGAAAGTCCCAACTCTCTAATCCTGCCTTGCTCTTTCCTGTGAACACCCCTTAATGCTGAACTACTTAGGACCCCCTAACCACCAGTCATCTCATGAGCATACAAAATACACCACTTTGGAGATTCCAAGGATTTTAGGAGTTGTATGCCAGGAAGCAGAATAAAAATACAATATATATTTCACATAAGAGTAGAGAAAAATAAGCATTTGCTTCCTACAATTTCTGAGTTAAAAAAAGACAGATTTCACCTATGTACATTTTTCCTTTGTCTTAGACATTTTAGAGGGGAGATTACTGCGTGTTTCTAAAACCAGAAAAAAATTGTATTTGAATTCTGAATTCTAGACTCCTCCTCAATGTCCACATTATCAGAATAGTTAAGATTTGAGCATAATCAAGTGTCTCCTAAGATTTTTTTTTAATATTATAGTGTTTTTACCTCTGAATGTTCAGTACAACCAAAATAAATGCAACTCTACTAATATTTTTAAAACCTCCCAAAATTTGGAATTGTTTTACTTTGGAAACATCTAATTTTTCTTTCAAAAATGTAGATATCGTAACATTCAGTTTCCCTCATTCACTATGACACTCTTCTTATTAGTGCCATCCAGTTTCAAACAGTGAAAGTAAGTGTCTTAGCCTGGGCTGCTATAACAAAATCCAATAGATGGCATGGTTTCAATAACCTAAATTTATTTCTCACAGTTCTGGAGACCAAAAGCCCAAAAGTGGGGTGCCAGCATGAGCAAGTTCTAGCAAGAATCCTCTTCCAGGTTGCAGGCGACTGACTTCTCATTGTATTCTCACATAGCAGAGAGCAGAGAGGGGAAACAAGCTCGCTCATTACTCTTTTAAAAGGAACTAATACCGTTGTGAGGGCTTCATCTTTATGGCATCATCTAAACCAGTGGTTCTCAACCTTCCTAAGGCTGCAATGTATTTTCATTGTTAAAAACGGGTCGCGACCTGCAGGTTGAGAATCTCTGAATTCTAATCCTAATTACCCCACCTTCTAGTACCATCAAATGTGGGGGAGTAGGGTTTCAAGACATGCATTTTCAGGGGTCACAAACATTTACTTCATAACAGTGTCTTTTGCATATTTTGATATACAAAAAATAGTAAAGCAAGGCTAAATGTTAGCAATAGTATGAAATGGAGAAATTCTGTGTTTCTCTGTGAAAATACAAACAGTTATATAATTATCTTGGAGTTTCATATTCCTAATACTTGGTATAATAAATTTTATTTACACCAAAAAAATAAAAAAACAGATAAAGAAAGCCTCAGATAAGAGGGCTTTACAATAGTTTGCCTCAGAAAAGATGGTAGCTCAGACTAGCATGGTAGCCATAAAGTTGGAGAGAAACATACAGATTCAAGATAGCTGAGGACATACAATCAATAAGGCTTGGGATAAACTGGATTGTGAAGGTGACAGAGAGATAAGAGCCACAGTTTCTGGCTGGTAAAAATGGGTGAAGCTGCCTGCATTTATTGAGATAAGAATGGTGGGTGAAGTATGACTGCGTGGGAGAATGGGAGAGAGCAGAGATGATGGATTTAGTTTTCAGAAATTTTGAGTTTGAGATGTTAAGGTGAAAGTAGGTTGTTTAATATCAGGTCTGAAATTCAGAAGAGTCTGGACAGGAGATAAACTTGGAAGTCACAAGCATATAAATAAAGTATTTGTCTTTAAAATATATGTATCATTTCATCCAGCAATCCCACTTGTAGGATTTTATCCTAAGAAAATAGTTCGAGGTATGCGTACAGAAAGAGTTGCAAGAAGGCTGATCTTTATAAATTCCTAATTGGGGCATGGACGTGAATTTGGAGAAAGAGAAATCACGACACACGAAGGGCAGCAAGGAAGGTGCAAAGGGAAAAAGAAAAGAGTCCTAGGCAACTACAAACATTGAAAGAAACAGACCGCCAGCTCCAGCAACACCACAAATAACAACACTCAAGTCTATTCTTGCAATCCGACGGGGGATTTTGAAGAGGGGGGTCTGTGATAGAGAAGAACACTGAAGTATTTTGTTCCGACTCTTATTCACTCTGTACAATACAACACAGAATACGTCTGTGACCTCTGGTCATCAAAATGTGTGATGATTTCTCCCTACTGGCAACCAATGCTACAGCAAATTCTGCCGTGGGCATCAGTTCCCTGTGCTATAAATTCAGTTCAATTCTGACACTATCTACCTTGAAGGAGATATAAATCAGGAATTCTCATGCCTTCTTCGTCGGGTTTGATTAATTTGCTAAAGAGGCTCACAGGACTCAGGAAAGCACTTACATTTACTGGTTTATTATAAAGGATAGTGTGAGGGATACAGATGAACAGCCAGACGAAGAAATGCAGAGGGTGGAAGGTACAGGTTAAGGGATTAGGAGCATCCCACGCCCTCTCTGGGAATACAACCCTCAAGGAATATGCATGTTTACCTATTCCAAGAGCTCTGAAACTCTTTCTTTGGGGGTGTGTGGAGGCTGCATTATGTAGGCGTGACTGAGTACATCATCGAGTCAAGTTTCAGCCCCTTTCCACTCCCTAGAGGTTGGGAGTGGGCCTCAAAGTCCCAACCCTCTATTCGTGCCTAAGTCTTTCCAGTGATCAGCTGCCATTCCTAAACTACCTAAAGGTCCCAGCCACCGGTGATCTCATTAGCATACAAAAGGCATTTTTGACTCTAAAGATTCCAAGGGTCTTAAGAGCTGTGTATCAGGAAAACGGAACTAAGACTAAATATCAATTTCACAATATTACAGGAGGGCCTATTTTTTTTTTAATGTGCTGATGGTACATGGTGTTCCAGAAAACTGGCATTTTCTTGCACCTTAGGTGGAACCATAAAACGCCTCAAATTTCGTGATATTTATTAAAATTAAAAATGTGGGTGTTCTTTTGGAGCAATTTCACTTCTAAGTTTATCATACAAAAATATGTCTAGGCTCCGCCGGCACCTGTGGCTCAAGCGGCTAAGGTGCCAGCCACATACACCTGAGCTGGTGAGGTCGAATCCAGCCTGAGCCCGCCAAACAACAATGATGGCTGCAAACAAAAAATACCCAGGCGTTGTGGTGGGCACCTGTAGTCCCAGCTACGTGGGAGGCTGAGGCAAGAGACTCGCTTCAGCCCAGGAGTTGGAGGTTCCTGTGACCTGTGATGCTACAGCACTCTACCAAGGGTGACAGCTTGAGGCTCTGTCTCAGAAAAAAAATATATTTATATGTATAATGTCCATTTCACCATGATTTGTAATAGAGAAAAATTTTTTAGTCCAAAGGGCATTTTTAGCTGATTGGTTATATTTAAAAAGTATACATACGGGCAGCGCCTGTGGCTCAAAGGAGTAGGGTGTCGGCCCCATATGCCAGAGGTGGTGGGTTCAAATCCAGCCCTGGCCAAAAACTGCAAAAAAAAAAAAAAGTATACATTTATGCCATGGAATCCTCTGGATGTGTTACAGGCAATGTACTATTGTGGAAAGATGTCTGTCTAATATGTTGGTATTTTTTAAAGGAAGTTACTAAAAAAATATGCCATATAATCCCATTTTTGCAAAAGAAATGAATGTGTGGGGGAGGAGTGGCAAGAGAGAGAAAGACAGAGAGGGCAGTATTCCACCCCCCAGCAAAAAAATAAAAAATAAAAACTTGATGAATAGACACCAGTAGCTACCTACACGGGGAAATGACAGAAATAGGGAATTTCACTTCCTAATTTATACAATGTTATATAATTTGAATTATATAATAATTCAATAACTAGTCAATATTGAATATATTCAATTATAGAATAATTCAATAATTTCACAGTAAGCATATGTAATTCATAATCAGAAAAAATAGTCAAAATTTCAAAAATTGAAGGAAACATGGTTAATAGTGAGTGATTCATAAAATGATATAGAAATATATATATTAACCTGAAATATATTTATAACTTATTGCTAACTGAAAAGAAAAGCCTACAAACATTGTAAGCCTGAAACAGAATTGGAAAATACATGCAGAGTATGATATTTTTAGTATGGTCTCATTTTTCAAAAATCTATTTATGCGCGTATTTCCCCCCAAAATTCTAAAAGAATGTACTCTATACTATAAACAAACAGAAGACGTTTCTACAGGTTTGACAGCTGAAGGAGATGCAAGAAAATTTCATTATCTATGTTATATACAGTATTTCTATATTATTTGATTTTTACAAGGTTTCTTTTTATACCTTTGAAATGAGAAGAACAGAGACGAAAGTCTGAAAACTAAAAAAAAAAATTTTGTTTTAAAGTAATTCAGAAAATAAGGTACAAATTTTTCTCGACATTGAAAATTATAACGTGGTTACATGTAAATTGTGGTTACAAATTCTATATACACATATGTGATAAATCCTCCATAGTTGACCACCTTCCTGCACCGACCACCTCAAGTTAACCTAATTTTCAAAGACTGAACATGCACAACCTGTACAGTAGCCCTAGTTCCTTATGGTGACCACCTCCTTATGTTCACCAGTTTCTTCCAGTCCCTTGGATGGTCAACATACAGAGATTCTACTATATTTTGGCTTAGAAAAAGCCTAAGCTCTACAAACAAAAATACAAAAACACAACTGAACATATAAGTTATAGGATTCTAGGTAATTTATACTTTCTTCTTTGCTCTTTTCTGAATCATACTGATTTTCTCAATGATCAAGTATAACTTCTATAATCAGAAATAAGCTGGACATGACATGATCCTGTTTTTTGCTCTTAATCCATGCATGTGTGTTCACAGGGGTGTGCCCACCATGCACGCACACGCACACACAGAGCTTCTCTTTAGCTGAGGCAGGAAGATTTCATAAGACTGAGCTGACTCCCTGCCTGCTCTGGACAGACCTTGGCAGTAGTTCCCAAACTGATTTGTTTTATTTTTTATTTTATTTTTTTATTGAATCCCCAAACTGATTTGTGTATGTTGTAGGAGGAGTAGGCTGATGAGGAAGAGACATGAGGAGGAGGGAAGGGAGAAGAGGAGAAAGAGTGGGAGGAAAGAGAAGAGGAGGGGAGAGGGAAAATAAGGGGGAGGAGAAGCCCCAGAGAGCATACACTAGAGGCTCAGCTGACTTGCCTGGAGAAAATCTCAGCAGAGGCTGCCTGCCACCGATGTGTTTCCTATGCCACGCAAACTTCTGGAAAGCTCTGTCTGGAGGTTAGAACAGCAGCCCCTCCTCACTCCTTTACTCCCTCCTTCCTACCTCCCCTTCCAGGATTCTTGCTCTGTGATGTTTAGGCTGCAGTTCTGACTTTGCATTCCAAGTGGCACTCATCTGTATTTTCTAAATGTTTCACAATTCACATGCATCATTAGTAGAAGGGGGAAAAGTAAAGCAATGAAAGTTATTTTATAAGCAGGCTATAGCCAATATGTACAAAGATATTCAAATTTTCTTTAAATATATACAGATAGAAAAAGACTAGAGGTCTGGGTGTGATGGCTCATGCCTGTAATCCCAGCAGTCCAGGAGGCCGAGGCAGGTGGATCGCTGGAGCTCAGGAGGAGACCAGCCTGAGCAAGAGCAAGACCCTGACTCTAAAAATAGCAGAGCATTGTGGCTGGTGCCTATGGTCTTAGTTATTATGGAGGCTGAGGCAAGAGGATCAGTTGAGCACAGGAGTTTGAGGTTGCTTGTGAGCTATGAAATCAGGGAACTCTACAGAGGGCAAAGTGAGACTCTGTCTCAAAAAAAAAAAGAATAAAAGAAAGAAAGAAAAAGAACTAGAAAGATAAACAGTACTCAATTAATTGGTAGGAGTTGAAAAGAAAACCACTGAAAAGGACTCACTTCAGTGTCTGGCACATAGTAGGTACTTTGCTAAAGTTAATACCCTTCACTATGATTCTGAACTATTTCCATTCACAAATAGCCAATCTTTCAATCAACTAGATTAACCATGACAGAGAATATTCAAAATATAACAGCAAAAAGAAAGGGAACTTGTCTTGTCTCCATTATGTAGGCGAGACAGTGAAATTTCTATAATTAACAGCACATTGTTTAATGCAGTCAGGTTGGGGGAAAATATCCCTTTAGACGTACTCCATGTTCCCTTTAAGAGATACGATTCAAAGAGATGTCTGTGTTGTCTTCCAATCCCAGAATATTAAGATAGTATAGGGCTACAAAGCACAATGACGTCGGAGAGACAAGATATTGGAATGCAAGGCGTTATTAGCAGGTCCTTGAGCCTTTGGCAATGTCACCTTATTTCACCTTACTGTGAAAATTATTTCATGTTGAAATGTTTTCCTATAATTCATTTTATTCCACACTCTCTGTGAAGCTTCTCCTTATAATTAAAAGGCATATTTCTGGAGCTTGAAAGAATAAAATGAGTTATGGCACATTACACAAAATCAATTGCTTCTATAAAGCTATCCACAGGACAAGGATTGCTGAGACTTAGTCAATGGCCTGTTTTTCAAGCATTGCTTGTTAGCCATGTTAATGACTAGGTAACCATGACAACCATCAGGACTCTGACACCAAACCCACGCTCTTCACCACTAGATCATGCTGCATCACAACGTGCATGTCTAAGAAGTCCTCATGGGCAGGCTCTGGCAGACAGAACTGCATAAACAGTAGGAAAGAGAGAAAAAGAAAAACAGAAATAAGAAACTATGTCCCTTAAAAGAGGAGGACCACCAAGAGCCCTCAAAGGATAATAAAAGGATGACAACCCCCAGACCACTCCACCCCAGAAACACAGTAACCAGGAAATCATAATTGTAAGGAAATTTTGAAATAATACTGCCTTTGGTGTGTTACAAAAGTCCTTCTTTTCCACATCATGTGATGAGCCTTTGGCCTCTGCTGTCTGTGCCTCATGGTTGTCTCTGTTTCCCACCCATTTCTCTTCTCCATTTTTGTGGTCTGACTTCCTCTAGCCAGCTGAGCCAGTCTTGGAGCTCTGAAGGCTGACACACCCACATCTTTATCTCCCAGGGTAGACCTTGCACCTGAGCTCCAGATAGATTTTGGATAACTCATCAGCTCTCACAATCCAACTTTTCACAATCTGAGCTCCTCCACTTTCTCCTCTGACCTGTTTCTCCCTCTCCTCTCCTAAGAGTTCACGTTCTCAGTAAAGGGCACCAGCGATCTGCCCCATTGCCCCAGCCAGACTCATCTCCCTGCCTTACCCCACACCTACCCCATCTGCTGTGGTCTGAATGTTAGTGTCGCCCTCAAATTCATATGTTGGAACCTAATACCCAACTTGATAGTATTAAGAGATGAGGCCTTTGAGAAGTGATTGAGTCATACGAAGGCTCCACCCTCATGAGTAGGATTAGTGCCCCTAGAAGAGAGGCTGGAGC